>JADRCO010002246.1:0-14512 GCA_021464525.1 Rhizophagus sp. LPA8_4_AMF | reverse complement strand
TTTTTTTTTATTTAATTTATTTATTTTTTTTTTTCTTAAAAAAAAAACAAAGAAGCAAAGAAAAAAAAATAATATAAATATAAAAAACGTCAAAAAATTAAAGTTAAAATAACAAAAAAAATAAAATAAATAATATATATATATATATATATATACAAAAAAAGAGAGATAAAAAAAAATAATAATAATAATTATATTTATAAATACAACATATTTTGTAATAAGCTTTTTTTCTTTCTAACGTCATCTTTTTTTTTTCTTTTAATAATGGCACCTACAATTAATCCCGAGGATCGAACAGAAAAATTTCAAATAGTTTTGGAAGGATGTGATGGGAAACTTGCCGAGAAATCTCCAATTCAAGCTAAAAAACGACAACCTCTTGATATTCCAGAAATAAGGTTACCTTTTCCACCGGAAATTACGGCTAATGAAATATTTGAAAAAACTTTAGTGAGAAAATTAACCAAACAAGAAGGTTCCGCAAGAAAATCTCCGAATAAATTTTTAATTTATCGCACTGTAGTAGTTTTGGAATTACACCGACAAAATATTCATTATTCTATGACGGAAATATCAGGTGCTATTGCTAAGAAGTGGAGGCTGGAACCAAAGGATGTCAAAGATGCATATACTAAACTCGCTGCTCAAGTTGAAGACCTAAATAAGAAACACTTTGGTGAATTTTCAAGGAGAAGAGTAAATAGAAAAAATCATATTAAATCTTCACCTTTAGTAATTGATGATAATCATCATTCAATAATTTCAAATAATTATTTTAATGATCATATTAATAATAATAATTTAATACAAAAGATTGATCCAATTATTTCATGTAGTAATAATTATAATAATAATATATATAATCCGTATCCAATTTATCAACCCTATTATTTACCTCCTTTACATCCACAACAAAGTATATATCATGATAATAATTTTCATTCATTTAAGCAAGAATCATATGATACCGTAGATAGTAATGGTTTTATGATTCCAATTTAAGGATGGGTAAAAAAAGTTATGTTAAAAAAATAGCATATCTTTTTTTTATGAATTTAGTTAAATAAATTTTTTAAGTTTAAAAAAAAAAAAAAAAAATTTTTTTTTTTACTTTCTTTTATCTCTATATATACATATATATATATATATATTTTATTACATATCATCGCATTTATTAACATATATATGTATATATACATTGTAAATTTTGTCTCTCAAATATTATGTAGATATCTTTTATATGAATATTGGGTTAAAAATTATACTTTGTATTTTATTTCATTTATAGTACCGTAAAAGATTTTATTTATTAAAAAAAAAGATTTTATTTTATCGGAAAAATATGAGAGATTTTATTATGAATAAAAGTAAAAATTTATATATATTTAAAAGAATATTTATTATAAACAGTTTCTTGTAGAAAAGAATACTGATTGAGTGATTGAACACTTCCCTCGAATTGTTATGGATTCTTTCCTAGTCACCGCGGATGTTCTCTCGAATTGTTATGGATTCTTTTCTAGTCGCCGAGGATTGTTCCCTCAAATTGTTATGGATTCTTTCCTAGTCACCGAGGATTGTTCCCTCGAATTTGTTATGGATTCTTTCCTAGTAACCGCGGATTGTTCTCTCGAATTGTTATGGATTCTTTTCTAGTCGCCGCGGTTCTCCTTTGATCTCTTGTATCCAAATGTATTTGGCATTGGTGAATCCCACGGGGAGCTGGAGATTAAAAATTAGGGAATTCACTATAGTAGATAATGAATTCGCCATAATCAAAATTTATTATAATCAAGTAACTTACATACATTTTTCCTTTATTTTTATCGATTAAAAATTAGTATGAAAAATTGGTATGGCAAAAATTTTGACATTTTTCTCTATGATCATACTTTATATTAAAATATACTTATTTTATCATGTAGATGATAAAAATTTATTGATGATCTGTGTAACCTTTTAAAGTTCGGGTATAGTGAAAATCTTCACTATACTGAAGGTCATTTTATTATTAAGTTCGAATTACAAAGTACAAAAGTTTTACTTTAAAATAAATAATTATTAGATGGGAAATAGAATATTGCGAGGAATTAATGCCTACTAATACTGATTTCAATATTGAATGTCTAATCGATCATTAAAAACCCCGCATATTCCTAATCGACTGAATAATAACAAAAATTATTGTTTATAAAAAAAAAATTCTATACTGGAATTTTTCTTCATTATAGCAAGTTATTCACTATATAAAAATTCGGTATAATAAGGTTGATTTGCATTCGCAACAGTAAAGGTTGTAAAAGTTTAACATTTTTGGGTATTTGAAATCTTTTAAAAACGTGTAGTTTGGATTGTTGTTTTTATATCCGGGTAATTGGGATAAATTGTTAAGTGGGTATACTAAACAAATATGGGAAAAAGGGTTTAAATTAGATAATTTATTTCGAATAGGTTATTTTTAGATATTTTTTTTTTTTACCATAACTGTCAAATATTGAACGATTAATTTTCTAATATCATACTGTATTTTTCGAAAAGAATGTATCAAAAATATTGAAAATATTGGAACGCATTTATTTCACTGAAAATCTTTTCATTAATTCATTGACAAATCAACTTATCGATAGTCATTTTACCGTCCGATCAATTTCAGCGACAGGGTTACTTCAACTATAAGTGCTAAATTTTATAAAAAAAAATTATTTTATAATATAAAGATTTATTGATTATTCTTGTTTTGTGTTTTTTTTTTTTTATTCAATATTATTTTATAAATAAACAATACTTAATGTATGTAACATATAATAATTATAATATGAATAAAGACTCTTATTATCTCATATTATTAAATTTAGTTATAAAGAATATTAAATATTAAAAAGAACAAAAAAATTCTTGATCCTCAAAAAATAAAAATTCGGAGAAATGATTTTCGGGGAAACGATTTTACGATTTACGAAGAATAACCGTGAAATGATCCTGTCGTTGAAATGATTCTCTGTGAACTCACTGTCGGTAAATGAAATAATTGTCTGTGAAATAAATTAAACCCTAAAATATCATGCTTTTATTAAAAATATGTAATATCATGCTACATAAAATTATGTAATATTATTCTTCAAAAAGAATGAATCAAAATACGTAAGCGAAAAAATTTTAATTATGTTTCACATGCTTAAATCCAAAACCCATTTTATTATTATAAATTATTGAAGATCAAAATCAAATCATATCCTAAAAATGGCATAGTAATGTTATCAGTTTGGCGGGGCTGTTCAACTATTCATGCAATTTTTTATAATAACCTCCCGCTATTATCCAATAATAAATATAATTATTTCTTCTACTTATAATTCTAACATTTGATTATATTCGATTTTCTTTCCAAACCTTATTTTTAAAAATTATTACGTTTATAAAAAAAAAAAAAAAAAATAAAAATAATAATGTAAAATCAAAAGAAAAAGGAAAAGTATCAGAAACATGTTGATTGCTGATTCTAAATTTCGGGATTGCGATCGGCTATTTTTAGGGGGTATTGCTAAATCTCACCGCAGGTGATTTTCACCGCACCAGCATTAGCCAATATTAACGGGCAGAGTTTCATGGCATTATTAATTCTGCCCAAAATTCTATTCTAACTCTGGTAAGGTGACAATCACCAGCGGTGATATTTAGCAATACTCATTTTTAGGTACTATACAATTTATATTTTATTTTTTTATTTTTTTAAAAGAAATATAAAGGCTTTTCACCTTTTTTATCCAACCATTCTCATGTAAAAACTTAGTAATCTTAAAGAAAATCAACTCTATTTCTCTTTTCTTTCTATAATTTTGTTTCCTAAGAAAAAACTTTGAAAAAAGAAACTTTTTTTTTCGATCTCAGATGATCTTAATTGATTGGATTGTAGGATCTAGTACACTAGTACAGGTACTTCGTTAATCACCGCATGTTAATGATTTATATTCTCCCTTTTTTGAGATCTACAGACTTGTAAATTAATTTCACGCAGATATGGTCCTTCATACCCAGCTTTCTCCGCAATCGTCTTTTTAAAATGAACTAGCTTTATACAAATTAAGTTTAATATCATAATTTTTTAAAAAAAGATTCTTTACTAATTTTATGCTTTATAGCTTAATCTTAGCATGTGATCATTAATTAAGGTGTTGAAAGAAATTTTTTTCTTTCATGATTTTCTGTCGAACATTCTATATTAGCTTACTTGGTCTTTTCTAATAATCGAATTTTTTTTTTAAAAGTTATATAAACACAGGAAAATTTCCTTGGAAGAAAATTCATTACGAAATAGAAATAAAAATCTATTAATATTTAATTATATTCCCAACAAGCTCCGTTAGCAGCAAACTCCTCCACCCTTTTTTTTTAACGTTTAACGTTTATAACATTTTTAATAATCAATAATGAAACTTAATACTTTTTTTACACCTCTTTTCCTCGTTGCTGCTGCGGGCTTGGGATTGGCCAACAAATTGCCTAATATTACCACTCCAGCTTTACCACCCCAACTTCCCGCTGCTAACCCAATTGAATTAATTGGTGAATTATCACCACAATGTCAAGCAGCTTTGTTCAGCATTGTCGCAACCCCTGAATTTTTCCAATGTGTACCTGTTGTAGCATTATTACCGGTTCTTACAGATCCAACTTTCCTCCCAAGCGTTTTAAAGGATCCTATTGGTAGTGGACCAAAATTAATACCAGTTGTTGATGCTATTTGTGCTGATCCTAAATGCTCTGATGATGGTGTAAAAGGTGCTCTTGAAGCTGTTACTAAAGGTTGTACGGCCGATCTTAAAAATCCACTCATACAATTGGCTTTTGGAGTTTTGACATTTTATTCTCCTGTTAGAGATATTATCTGCCTCAAAGACAATAAGGACGAATATTGTGTGGCTGAAACTATCACGAATATACTCTCATTGCCTACCCCTCCTAAAGATTTCAAATTACTTGGAGGTATCATTGATAAACTTGTCTCCGCTGAACCTAAATTTATTTGTACTCCATGCGACAAAGCTATTCTCAATATTGTCATTAATTTCTTGAAGAAAAATCCTTCAGCCTTAGCAATGCTTGATAGTGCTTTCCATATTGGCGAAAATGAATTATTCATTGGTAAACTTTACTTCGTACTTAAATGTGGTTTCCAATTCTTGGATGGTAAAATACCTGATCCATCAAAGATTGACCCAGGCAAATTCACATATCAAGTATCTGAATCATCTCTTGCGAATCAAAATGAAATTAATTTAGTAATGCTTGGTTCTCTTTTGGCCTCTTCTTTCATTTTAAATTAAAAGATTTAATTTAATTAATAAGATTTTGATCAATCTTATATCTTTTTATTATTATATTTTAATTAGTTAATTTTTTTTTAAATTATTATTATTTAATTATTTTGTTTTTATTTGAACGTTAGAATTGAGTGATTCATTAATTTATTTATATTTTCTTTTTTTTTTCTTAAAACAAAAAAAAAAAAGAATTAGGACAAAATAATGTTTTTTTTACAGTGATGTATGTAATTTTTAATATGTAAAGACGTTTTTTCTGGTATTAAAAAAACGCTTTAGAAAAAAAATGTTTAATAAAATTTGTTTATTTCAATAATACGTATTTACTTAATATATAATATATATGACTTTTCTTCAATGAACATATTGTCATTTACTCGTTTATAGTATTTTATATATATACAAATATATCTCAGTTGTTGAAATTTTTTTGATGAAAAAAATTCTGAAATCATATTTTGTCAATATATTTTACCGCAATATTGGAATATTTTTTTTTTTTTTTTTGATAAAAGAAATACTTGTCCAATATATTTTTCATGTTGGTTTTCATAAACTTTTACAACTAAGTCGACTAAGTCGGTTAACTATTAATTTTCTTTTCATTGTGTACCAAAAAAATTCTCTTGAGAGTTGAGATCACCATTACTTATATTTTGATTGGACGATTACGACAACAAAAAAAAAAAGTGGTTCAATTTCCAAATATTTATGAATCAATAAATATGATTAATAAAATTTCAAATTTTTTTTTTTAGTTTACTAATATCAACAATATCAACCGACCGGAGGTTTAGAATGCAATATCTGTATATGCTATTTCTCAGGTAAAATTTTAGGTTTTTACTCTGTAGGTAAGTACAGAGTAATCTATTATTTTATTTATTTTTTAAGGTAAGTAATCAATTATTTTATTCATAATCCTTTAATGATTAATCAAAAGAAAGAAATTATTATTCGAAATAATATTACAGTTATATGAGTATATGCTAAGTTCGAAAGATAATTACAACTTTTATTTGTTAAGTAGAAAGAGAATCACAACTTTTATTTGTTTAAGTAGAAGGAAAATTATTAACAATGAAAATCTTTTTATAAATTTCTAGTCAAATATAATTTTTTTGAAAAAAAGTTTTACATGAATTAAATGAATGAATTCTCTAGTATGTAGCATGTATGGTCTTACAAAAATTGAGTATTGGATCATATCGGTTTTTACTTTTACTATACTGTTGTTGTTGTTGTTGTTCTTGTTCTTGTTCTTGTCCTTCTTGTTGTTGAATAAATGATGACCAAATTTTAGATTCATTCAATTTTTTTTCAAGATCATCAATGGAAAGAGATACCCTCATCATTGTATCACTAATATCATCTACTATATCTTCTTCATCGAATGAATAGCTTGAACGACTACAAGAAATTGGACTACAAGAAAGTGATTCTTTATCATCAAAATCTTCACTAAAATTTGGAAACAAATTAATAGGTTGATTGGTAAAATAAAATTCATCACAAGAAGGAAGACGATCATACAGAGATGATGATGATGATGATGATGATGGTAGATATGATGGTAATGATGAAGGTAATGATGATGGTGGTAATGATGAAGGTAATGATGAAGGCAATGATGATGGTGATGGTAATGATGAAGGTAATGATGAAGGTAATGATGATGGTGATGGTAATGATGAAGGTAATGATGATGGTAGTAGTAATGATGATAATGATGATGGTGGAGGTAAATTAAAAGAATCAAATGGTGTATGTTTTTTATTTAAAGTATCAAGAATTGACATTATTTCACTTTTAAATTCATTAAATTCTTCTTTAAGTTTTTTATAATCTAAATTTTTTATAATAGATTCAATTTCTAATTCTTCAATACGAGCTTTTAATGAATTTATTGATTCATATTTATCTTGTTCTTTTTCATAAAATTCTATTTGAGTAGTTTGAGTGGTTTGATTGATTTTATTAATTTGATTAATTTGGGGGATTCGAGTAATTTGAGGGATTCGAGTAATTTTTTTCTGATCATAATAATTTTTCAGATCTTTTAGATCTTTCATAACAAAAAGTTCATCTCCAATTTCAAAAGAAACGTTAGCGTCCATGTTTCGATATTTTAATTATTAAATTTTTTTTTTTTTTTTTTTTTTAAAAAAAAAAAGAGAAAATTTTTAAGAAGCAAAATTCAATCGAAATTTATATAAAACAAGAATTTATATTCATGTTAAAATACTATATTTATTCAAATTGAACCTGATAAACTTGACAAAATTAGTAAAGATCTTATTCTGCGAGACTTTTTAAATTTTTTTACATATAATTTTTTATTTTTTATTTTTTTTTTTTATACTGAAACAAATTGAAATTAAATAAAAATTGAAAGAAAAAATTTTCAAGATTTTTTTTTTAAAAAAAAAAAATACTTTTTTTTAAAGTTAAATATTATTTGAAAAAACGTCAGTTAAAAAGAAATATAAATTTATCGATCGTTTAATATATATCGTTATTTCATTCTTACACATATTTTGGGATTATAAAGATTTAATATATTATTTCATAAATTTACTTTTTTCACATCTTTAATTAATTATTTCCATATATTATTATAAATTATATCATTCAAAATTGTTAAAATTATTATAATTTATTTTCTCCCGTTTTCAATTTCAACTTCATTTCGTTTAAATTTCAATCTAATATAACAATTAGGATAATACGACAAAAAAAACCATGTTACCAAGTTTGTGATTGTATTAGTAATGGAATTTTTTCAAACCAACTTTAATAACTCATTCTCATTTAATGTTAAACATTCTCGCAAATTTAATTTGATCTTTAATAACTCATTCTCCTCATTTAATGTGAAACATTCTCGCAAAATTTAATTATAATAATTGATATGTACTGTGTACAATTTACAAAACGATACATACAAAGAATAAAACTTCTAGCAATAGATAATCAAATAACACGAGCATTTTCAATCTTGGAAAATCACAATTACATGTTCTTCATCACATTATTATATGAATCTTATGTATTGAATTCAATAATAGGATATACGAATAAGAAATAGGATAGGAAGGATAAGAGGAATAACCACTATTAGGAGTAATAGTATAAGAAGAAATGGAAGTTTATAGAAATGATTTCATCTCATGATACGATCGGAATTCGGGAAGAATATCCATAATTATTATTCCGTAACTATTATTGATTATCGTGAAAAATTTACTATTGTATACCTTAAAAAATTTACTATTGTATACCTTAAAAAAATTATTATTTTTTTAATAATAGATTCAGACTCTTTATATCCTAACTTTTATTAAGCATAAAATAAATTAAATTCTTTAAATAGTTGTTCTATGTTAAATGTTATCATTTGAAAATTTAAAAATTTATATTGTTCTTTACTATTTTTGTTCAATTTTTAATATTATGATCCATTTTATTGAATTTATATCAAGCGGAATTTGTAAAATCATAGACATAATTATTTATAAATAAAGGGGAATGGTAAAAGCAGAAAGTGAATTTTTTTTTTATTCAAGATTAACTCAATTGACGGATTTTTATCCGATATGCTGATATGCTGATTTAATATGCTGATTATTTTATGGTACGTACGATTTACACCCCATTTAATCGACATGAAATTAACCGACATGAACTCTCTTAATTGTTTAGCTGCGCCTCGCTCATTATTGCATCCTAATTCCAAATTATTTTAAAATTTATATAAAATTATAGGCTTATTTACTATTTACTTTCAAATTGCAATTCAATTTTTGATAGTTCCAAGAATCTGATTTCATATGATAAAATAATTATTACTTATTCGGTGGAACCCTTTTTGATTAGAAAACGATAAATACAAAATATAAATAATTATATATAGTAAAAATAAAATAATTAAAATAAAAACTCGGTAAAATGACCTCGGGAAAATGTGATGTCGGTGAAATAGCAAGTCGGCAACGTGAAGTCAGTAAATATTATGTCGGTAAAACAGGTGTGGGTGATTGTGCCCTTTTTATAAATTGATCTCTCATGGTCCTATTTTTAAAGAAGATCTCATACTCTTCTGCACTATTTTTAAACACAAATAACCAAAAAGTTTTTCACATTCCCGTAATTAATATCCGAAATATCCTGCACTCTTGCAAAATCACTGTGAAGTCACGCGTGATTGAAAATTCCATGTGTAACAATTGATTTTACCAATTAAAAAAAAAACTTAGCCTTTAAGAAACACTAGTGATTTGAGTAATGAGTGAGTTATTTTGGCATGAAGAAGATATTATATATACATTCCTTAATCACAAACACCATTTGATTTGATTATATATTTGGTTATGAATCTTTTAAAAGAAAATATTTAATGTAAATAAAAAAAAAATGATACAAAATATTACACTAGTATCGAATAACTTTTGTGAACGCCAAGAATAAAATCAATAAATAAAAATATATATATGATAACAGATAATGATAATAATTTATAATTATTACCTTTAACAGATCCCATTATTCATACAATTTTTTGATAGATCAAAATAATTAAAAGTGGTCTACTATAATTTTAACCCCTTTTTTATTAATTAAAAATGTTTCTACATCATCTAAATATTTATTTTATTCTCGTTTTGTTATTCACCATACTCAATATGGCATATTATTTACGAACAACTTTTTGTTTAAATGGTACATAACCATCTGACATAGGTGATTGAGCTTCCGCATTATCAAATTGTTCTTTGGAACGTAGTTCACGTAATTTTCTTTGTTTTTTGTTCCATAAATCACGACGTGATATATGTAAATCTCTAAGACATTTGGATATAATTATATCCTGAGCTTGTATTCCTCTATCAAGCAAATATTTCCTAAATCTAGGAAAATGAACTTCTCTGATATAGGGTTCAGTCTCAGACCACGTGCATTCACCATTCCTTAATATTCCTGATGGTTCTTCTTCAATATATTTTTTAAGCATTTCCTGGAAAAATTATCCGAAATTTAATAAATTATGTTCTAAGAGATTAAACAACTTACAAATTGATAAAAAAAAAAATTAATTTACTACCTTGGTATATTTTAAAAGTACTAAATCAGCTTTTTTAGGATCGAATTCCTCATACAACTTTTTAGGTATTTCACTTTGTTGAGGGATTGAAGTCATTTGTTTTTGATGCTGTAACTTTTGCTGTTGCTGTTGCTGTTGCAGTTGATGTTGCAACTGTTGTTGTTGCAGTTGTTGCTGCAGTTGTTGCTGTTGCTGTTTTTGTTGCTGCTGCAGTTGTAGCTGTTGTAGCTGTTGCTGTTGTAACTGTTGCTGTTGTAACTGTTGCTGTTGTAGCTGTTGCTGTTGTAGCTGTTGCTGTTGTAGCTGTTGCTGTTGTTGCTGTCGTCGCATTCTAGAAGAAACTAACTCAAGACGATGGGTAGACTTTCGAAGGTGTGTAGTTTGAATACCAGATACAGTTTCTTGTTTTCTTATAACATTATTTTGCCCAGGTGTCTTTATTCTTCGCACAGATATGGTAGTAGAGCTGGTGCTTGAAAATGGAGCATTAACTTTTATCATTGGTGCTAAGAAAAAAAAAAAATAAAAATTTTTTTTACATTTAACATATATAAACTTTTAACGTATGACTTAATTTTGAAATAAAAATAAAAATTCAAACCTATATTATCTTTGAAAATTCATTAAAATTCATTAATAAAGAAAAGAATTTTGTTAACTTACTTTGAACATTATTTTTTGGAATAGAATTATTATCACTTGAATTATCGTTAAAAGTTATAAAAAATTTTTGTCCAGATGAAGTAGAAGGACTAGAAAAAGATGTTGAAAAATCATTAATTTGATCCATTAAAAAATAATGATGATAATATATATATATATTATATATTATATATATTTATTTATTTTACAATTTTTATCTACAAAAATTATAAGAAAAAAAAAAGCACGTTCAAAGAGAGAGAAATGGTTTTACCAAATTTGATGAAAAATTTGACGGTTAATTTCCTATATATACTCAATTAAACTAATATAGAAATGATAAACTCATGATTTAAGGAGAAGGGATCGTAGCCAATAGGATTATTTTAAAAAAGATCGATTCTTAATAGTAATAACGAGTAAAAAATTTGAACTAAAAAGAAGGTACCGTAATATCTGATTTATTACATTTAATTTTTATTCCTTATAATTCTGAATATCTAGATGAAAACTCGATTTAGATTTGTGGAAAAAAAAAATCTTTATATGTTAAGGACCGGAATAAAACCTGTATTAGACATTATACAAGAGTTACTGTACATCTAAATTATAAACAATACTTTTTTGTAACGAAAAAAGAAGTTTCCTATAAACAATTTAAGGTTTTTGCATATGAATAAATAATATAGGGTTAGACACAAGAAAACGAGCTCCGACACTTGTGGCAAAAACCTCCTTGATGTTGCGGCCTATCTCTTGACAACCCTCTTCTCATTGACCGATATTCTTTTAATGTTCCCCTACACGAGTCACTCTTACAATCTTGTCCCCAATAGTGGTCATCACGTTGTAAATCAGCAGCAGGAATTTCATTTTCGTATTTTGATAAGAGAATATAAGTGTGCGCGCTAGTCCATCTAGTTTTATCACAATCTCCATTGTCACAATCCCAAGTGCCGAATACTCTATACCACTTATCATCTTTATGTTCCCATATTAAATTTCCATGAACAGGTGGTTTAATATCTTTTTCCGATAATGGACTATATTTAATCAATTTGGAATTTTTAGAACATTTTCTACATTGTTGACCAACTCTTTCGTTATCATTCAAATCATGAGCATCAACACGGTTTTTATATTTCGACAATTTGATTTTTGTTCTTTTATGTTCCCATTTATTTTCACAATCAGGACATGACCATTCACCGAAAACGAAATACCATACTCTCTTCGAAATTAATTTTTCGTGAACGACAGGTTCTTCTGTTGCGTTATTAGTCGTGTCATCCGTCATGGTCGTGTTATCAGAACATAAAAATAACGAAGACGGTTAATACTTTTTCAGTCATAATGACTTTATTTATATAGGAATTTTAGCCAGATTTCAGGTTACAAATATTGTTTAAGTAATTGTTTAATATTATTAAAAAAGGTAAAATTTAGTGAAATCAAGATAGAGAATAACAATAAAGCCGATAATCTTTTATTCGAATCCAGAAAACCTTAAATTATAATTGGTTTTATCAATAACCGCGTAACGCTAAATATAACAAAAGACTCAGCCAATTCAACCGAATAACTTGTTTACTTGTTTAATAAGTGTCGATCTCAATGATGTAAATCTGATTCATAATGAAATTTTTCGGTTCAAAAGGTATTTAAAAATTAGGTTACAAGATCGACGATATGACCACCAATCAAAATATAGTACAGCTTAATAAGAAAAAAAAATCATTTTAATAATACAGATTTTTAATATTTTTTTTTTAAAAAAGGTAAAAAAAATATATATAAATATATTTAATATATTTGTAAGGATTCTGTTAAACTATCATTATATTCTGTTTGGTTTTTGGAAAAAACCACGATTATTTTGAGTATTTTGTGTAAAAGTATTTGCCCTTTTGACTTTATTAGCATTGTATCTATCAAAATTAATTGGTGTATAAGATGGATAAGAATTCGTTGGTGAAAAAGAATCGTCATAACTTGTAGCATTATTTTGTGTAAAAGGCTTGTGCGTAGCATCTGATACGTTTCTTGATAAAGGACTTGATTTTGCAGGAACTCGTGGTAAAGGCATATTAGAATAAGTTGATTGACTTGACATACTAGATATAGTTCTTTCTCTCATTTGACGAGAACCTGTCTGATTATTAACCGAGAAGGGTGATTGCAATTCTTCCTCATCGCTACTAAAACCACCATTAATAATAAAATCAGTCGAATCAATTTGTGACATTAATTTCTTTGGCGTAGCCGGTCTCACAGGTGTTACAGGCCTTACTTTAGTATTATTATTATTATCATTAATGTCATTAATTTGCAATTTTTCAGAAAATAATCTAGTATTATTCTCATTAATTTGAAGTTGTTCAGCAAGTAACCTATCATTTTCAATGTCTTTTTGTACTAATTTAAATTTTAATTCTTTTATTTCAGATTTCATTTGTTCAAATGATTCAAATAAAAGAATAAAATTAGTTTTAAAATCATTTAATTCCTCAATTTCTTTTTTCATTTTATCCATTTCATCGTTATTTAATTCTTTTTTCAATTGTTGAATTTCGGATTTTTGAAATTCAATATCTTGCTTTTTAATAAGAGAATCCGTTTCCAATTCTTCAACACGAGCTTTTAAAGAATCTACCAATGATTCATTTGTAAAAGAAATGCTCTCTTTTGAATTATCTTCAATTACCTCGAGAGGTTTTGTTATCTCATTATCAGTTGGTTGACTCTTTTGTTGTTCTTCTTTTTGTTGATGATGATGCTGCTGCTGCTGTTGTTTTTGCTGTTGTTGTTGTTGAAAATTCATAAGTTCTTGATAAGAATTTCGTATTTCGGATTTTAAACGTTGTCCAAATAATTCAAATTCCGTTGCTTGTTTTTCTAATAACTGATAAAATGGATTTGTTGTATCAAATGTAACATTTTGATTATTGAATTCAATACTATTATTAAATGATTCCATATTCTTCTTTTTTTAAAAAAAAAGTTTAAAAAGCAACGAAGAAATAAAAAGGTAATAAAAAAGAAAAAGAAAAAAAAAATAATTATGAGTATAATATGAATGAGTAGAGAGAATAAAATGTTGGTTTTTTATTACTAGAAAACAATATACAAACAAAAAATCAGATTTAGTTAATTAACGTTACAATTTAATTTTAAAAAAAACAAACTATTAATATAATTAGACAGTGTGTGTGACTATGATGACTATGATAGACCCGACTCAAGAATTGAATTTCCTTTTTTCTAAAAAATTTTGTGCGGTCACCTCTCGGAAAAGTCCGTAAATTTTAAATTCTTTTTTTTTAAAAAAAGTAATCAATTAAACTTTCGCTTCTTTATTAAACAATGAAAAAAAAGGAAAAAGGGGAAAAAAAAAAACAAAAAAAAAAAAAAATTTAAAAATAAATATTTATATAAATAAATTAAA
>JADRCO010002245.1:0-14517 GCA_021464525.1 Rhizophagus sp. LPA8_4_AMF | reverse complement strand
CAGGAATTTGATAATGATACTCAAAATTCCTTGTCCTCCGCTGCTCAATAAGGGCAGCAGTTTGCTCATCCGACTACTCCACCTGGCTAGAATGAGTTACGGAGGTAGTATTGATATTGCTGGTATTGGTGATTGAATTAGTAGTTGATGAGTTGATGATGAAGACATGGTTTGAAAAAATTTATTTATATGTGAGAGAATAAATATTTTTGATAAAAAAAATATGTATTGATTATTAAATAGTATTGACATGCCTAGTTTTTTAATTTTATTGGATCAATAAAAAATGATACAAAAAATTTTATAACTGATAACTGATTACATTACTTTAACTTAAATGGTATAATACTGTATTAATGCCATAATATTGCAATGCAAATACATCACAACATATAAACAAAAAACAAAAAAATATAGTAAGAAAGGATAATGAAAAAGACCAAGAAAGAATAAAGAAAAGGAAAGATAAATGTAAATAGTTGAATAAATGAAAAGAGATGTAGAGAAATGAAAGATGAATAAAAGAAAATAAAGGAAAATAAAGATGATTGTAAAGAAAATGAAAAAAGTAAAGAATAGTAAAAAGGAACAAAAAAATCAAAGGGAAATAATATTTAACAAGAGAAATGAAGAGGAAATAAAAGAAAGCAAAGAGGAAATAAAAAAACAATGAAAAAAATGATGGAAGAATGAAAAATGATAAAAGAAATAAAAGAAAATAAAAAATTATGAAAGAAATAAAGGGGAAATAAAAGAGAACAAAAAGGAAAATAAAAGAGAACAAAAGTGAATAAAAAATAATAAAAGTAATAAAAGAAAATAAAAATAATGAAAGAAGCAAAAGGAGAATAAAAAATAATGAAAGAAATAAAGGGAAAATAAAAAAAATGAAAGAAATAAAGAGAATAAAAATAACAAAGAAATGAAGAAAACAAAACTTAAATAATAAGAGATGAAAGTAAATAAAAATGAATAGAAATGGATGATAAAAATGAAAAATAATGAAGAAAACAAATAAAATGAAAGTAAAAAAGATAAAAAAAAATAAAGGAAAAGCCAGAATGCCACTCATAGAAAAAGAAAAAAAATAATTAATATTGTTTTAATAAAAATAATAAGAGAAAGAGACAAAAGAGACTTACTTGGATTTTTATTGAAATAGTACATATCTAAAAAGAAATAAAGGTTAGTAAAAGAACAGGAGAAAAAATGAAAAAAAAATAAAAAAAGAAAAAAAAAAGAAAGTAAAACTCACCTTAAATTTTTACCAAAATGGAAATTAAAATAATCACATTTAAAAAAAAAAAATAAATAAAGTTTAATGAATGAAAGAAAGGAAAATAGAAGCAAAAAAAAACTTACCTCCAAAGATAAAGATAAGTTGTACTTAAAGAAATGCAAAAAAATGAAACAGAAAAAATATAAATCATATTTAAAAAATAAACTGAACAACAATAATTTTAGTAAATTTCACCATAATGATATGTAATTTGAAAAAATTGTGTAATATATATAAAATCAAGAAAAATATACTGGTAAAATTCATCACAATACAAATTTAAGGTGAAATTTACCTTGATGAATTTTTTTCAAATTTACCGAAGGTTATTATTAAATTAATCCTTTTAATTTATTCTTATAAAAAGTAGTATTTTATTAAAAATATTAATTTTATACAAATATAAAAAGTATTTTAAAAAATATTTCATTTTCTTGCAAATATATTCATAAATTATTATATTATCAAAACTATATAATAAAATTGTCGAAACTTAATAAAATTTCATAATCTGCTAAATGTTTTATAATTTTTCATTTTTAAATATTTTTGGCAAAACTATTACTGTATATCACAAGCCATAGTATCCCTTTATGTATAGTACCCTTCAAAAAAGAAGTCCTATTCTCCATTAATTTTATTATTTAAATAATCCAACAAATATCTTAGGTGTGATGTGTGACAGTAACTTAATAATTTTATAAGTTTTAAATACCCTCTATTAGTAGTAAAAATTTGTATAATAGAGGGATATAAAACCAAACCTCTAAAATTTGCAAAATACCTGAGATACTGTAGCCTGTAATATATGGTAATTTAAACAGTTATTTAAACTTGTAAGTTTTACTCTCAATCTTAATTAGATGTATTATAAATGAAGGATTATAATATAATATTATGCTAATTTTATGATATTTTAATATGCTTAATATTATATAGTAATTTAAGTTCAAAAAGAAGGAATTAGAGATAGGGATAAACTTTTAAATGTAATAAACTACAAGATCTTTACTATTTTAGTTGTTTTTATAGATTTTCTTTTATTTTTCTTTTTTCTTTTTCCTTTTTTATTGGTTTTCTTTTTAAGTTTTACATTATAGAATTTTCTTAAGTGGATTCTTTATATTTATTTATTAGATTACATTGAGAGGTGTGAAGCTCTTGGTATTATTTTAATAATTTAAGTGGAGTCTAATTTGCAATAATCAATGCTTTCAACATGTATAAATTTATTGGATTTGCTATATATGATAGTAAAAGAATTAACAATATTACTATACAATTGGCTGAAAGATTCTGTTTTCATATGTATTTATTGTATAACTTTTATAGGGATTCCTACTTCAGTAATTATACATAGGTGACAATTGCATTATGTGAATTAGTGATATACTTTTTATATTTTGGAGGGTCAGTGGAGGGTTAAAAAATTATCGCATCATAGCAGGTCCTTCAGATCTTCAGGTTAAATCAGGTCATCAGGTCAAATCAGATTGGTATAGTTAGATTCAGGTAACCTTAAAGATAGCCCAAATCTGAAATTATTGCCAAAATGCCAAAATACTAATTGGCCAAAATTTTTCATAATTTTGGCTGGAATTATATTATTATTACACAAGATGTCAAATGCATTCTTACCAAAATCGATTTTTGTAAAATAGCTATCACTGAATGTGATATTGATCAGCAGATCATCTGTGTAACTTATAGAATTAAATTTTTAGATTTTGGCCAGAATTATGAAAATTCTGATCGAAATTATAGAAATTTTGGCCAGAATTAAGATTTTGGCCAGAATTAAATCTTAATTCTGGCCGGTCTAGCCAAAATTTAATTTTGGCATTTCAGAATCTAAAATCTGAATTCAAATCTGAAATTTTTGAAAATTTTAATTTAAGAACCATTTATAAATTTGATCTGATTTAACTTGAAAAAAAATATCAGGTTAAGTTAACCAGTTAACTTGACCTGACCTGACCTATTAGAAGCTCTAGTCTAAAGTGTTAATATTAAATCCAACATTTGCATTGTATCTGATCAACTTTGATTCAAAAAGTTTTTCTAAAAACTGTTAAACTGTTTATACTTTGCTTCAAAATTAAGTTTTACTTAAGGGAATGTACAAAAAAATCCATGAGTTTTCTAATTCCAAAAACATGTTTGATCTTAAGACAAAAGGATTTACTACTCTAAAAATTTGTTACATGGTGAAATGAGAACCATTTAGATTTTCAAATCACAATTGATTCTATTAAGAAATGGACTTATTATGAAAATGAAGACCCTTTCTGTTATAAGACGAATATAAAGATTGTAAAAGTTTTATGAAGAGTTGTTTAAGATTTTCTTATACTATTTTATAAACCAATTTAAGTAACTATTTAATTAACCATAAATTATCATAATTTATATATAAACATTAAATTTCAAATTTACATATAATACAAACATTTAGAATCAATAACTAAAATTAATGAAAGCTTCAAAATTTATTGATATATTAGTCTAAAATTACAATTAAAAGTATTTTTATCAAGTGTAATATTTAATGGTTAGCTATATCAATATCTCATATAAAAAGTAATATGAGTTATGACTTTCATCTTTCTACTAAGAAACTTCTTATATGCTTGCTTTTCAGCTGGTACTCTTTTATCAAAACATTCTATTTAGAAAGCAGTTGTTAAATAATGAAATATGAAAACATTCAAAATAAAGAAAAACAAATCAAACCTTTAAATTGAATTACTTATACATTGTTTATAAATTTTTCAGCTATATGTAATTATCCCTTAGTACTTATATATCATCTGCTAATGATTTGATTTCTAACTACCTTCTACACTGAATTTGATTTGCAAACTACTATTCTACTATCATATTTGCTGAGAAATTAACCAGTTGTTATTGCTCATCTTAATCTATTCTGCATAGCTTAAATATTATAACCACAGACCTAACTTTCCTGTACAATTAATGATAGTAATATTCACTTATTTTTACCTCATAGATTCCTATAATAATAATTTAAAGGATAGATAATATAAATCATTTGTTAGAAATAAATTCATAAAAGAGTTTGCTATTTATCGCCAGTATCACGTGATTTTTAATTTGGCCAGAATTAAATGATTGATATATAAATTGCCTTTTTGGATGCTTGTGTAACCTATTTCTCCATTTTTTATGAGAAGCAAAATTGCCTTTTTGGATTGTATAATATTACTCAATTTACAAAAAGGAAATTCTGGCCAGAATTATAAAATGGGCTGAAATTATTAGGCGTGACGAATAAGAGTGATAAATAGGATTTTTCATACTGAAAAAATTCGTCCCTAGAATACTTAGTAAAAATGGAGACAAAATGGGTGTGACTCAGAGTGACAAATTATATATTATAAAAAATCATATGACACTAGCAATTCATAGCAATTTTATTCATAAAAATATCAATAATACTTTTTTTAATAATTTATATCAATACATTTATTTATAAGAATCCAGATATACTATAAATTATATTAAAATGTAATTAAAGCCTCTTCAGTTAATATTGAAGATATTACAAATATCCAGAAAAACTAAAGTAATAGGAAAATATAATCAAGGCAGGATTCTTGCAAATCTAATATATATATTAAATAAAGTAAATTTTGAAGTTTTTTTTTAAAAGGTAATAGGTAAAAAATTGGATTTTTTGAAAAATGTAAAGGTAAAATGAAGTAAGAAAATATTTTGCATTTATAGTATGTCACAATTTTATATTTTATTGATGTAATACAAAATTTCAGTGACATTGTTCATATCCTATACCTGAAATTTAATTGGTCCAAATAATACTTTAAAGGAAAATTCACACATATACATATTAATATATAAAAAAATTAACCAAATTTTTTTATTTATTTACAAAAAAATTTTTCAGATACTTTTATTTTCTAATTAATTGATGTATGCTTTATTACTCCATCATTTATCAAAACTCATTTAATCATGTCATAAAATCTGGTAATTTACAAGGATACTTTTGTTATATCGATACTAAGAAATCATATTTAAGTAAATAAGTAAGCCATATTTATATTGCTTCTGCCAGTATTATCTTAAAATTAATGGTAATTTTTCAGATGAGACTTGAGATTCATATTTCAATAATATTCTTCTGTTAGATTAATTATATTTGTTTTTTAAAAACGTAAAATCAGTATTAATATCTATATTATATTCTAATTATAAAAATGATTCTTTAATGTTCTAAAAAGAAGTATTTCTGAAAAATGAGATAATAAGCAAATTAGAGTTATGACTTCACTATTACAGATAATATATAATCTCTATTCGAATTACATGACCTTGAAGGAGTGTGTTTCTACTTTGAGGTATAGTGCTGTTTTTACATGCAATATTCTACCTTAAACAGCCTAGATGTATGATAATGCTATTTCTAGATTATAATTGCAATTGTAATTATTATTGTAAGATGAGACATATAAGATAAAGGAATTCTAGAAATATATTGGTTTTAATAAAAAGTAGAAAAGAATAGGTATATTTTATTATTTTTAACCTTTAATTATATTCTATATTAATTTATTGTCTAGATCAATGATGTTATTAGGAAGCTTTCAATAACTTTTTCAATTTCTAATTCAATGATTTTTAATCCATATTAAATTATATATTATACAATATATATATATATTTTTTTATATTTTTTGAAGCCTTCAAAAAATTTATTGGAATTGAAATAGGTGAAGTTGAAAAGTTTTAAAGTGCTTCCAACATTACCTTAGATCACTGTTATGAAAAAATTAAAATTAAATGTATTAAAGATGCTTGATTCTACTTAAACCAGTAAAGTGGATAGTCTAACTAATGAGTTCAATATCAAGAGAAAGTAAAAAAAATTCAAAGAAAAAAAAAATAAGAGCCTATAAGTATCTTTAACAAGATTTATAGTTTAAGATCAAAGATTTCTGATATTGTTTCTATCTATTTAAGTTAGTATTCAGTCTTGGAAGAATTCTATAGTGTAAAAATACAAAAAAATGACTAGTTAAAGTGCTTTTTCCTATTATTACACCTAAGGTTACTTGACTAAACTCCTTCAAAATTCTATAATTAGTTTCGTCTAAATTTTAATATGAATTTAATATAGTTTCACAGAGTTTCTTCAGTTTCGCTATTTACTAATACAGTCAGACAGACTTGTCTACAATCACCTCATACAGTATATAGTCACATCCTGTTTATTATCACCAAAACTTAATATCCCAAATTTATAAAACCAAAATACACTTTTTATAATCACATTTATATGCTAATCACAATCACCAGTATAAAAAAATTTTTAGGTTTAGATTATTATAAAATTAACTATATATTATCACATGTCATGTGATAGATTGCATGATCAATGAATATAATTAAAATACCGTTACGCTTGTCAAGATTTTTTTTCCTTTTCAAATAAAAAATCTTTTCTTTTTTCAAAAATCTTTGTTCTTTTTACGGTAGTCTGTTATAACAATAACACAAAAAAGAACAGCCATAAATGATGAAATAAAACATGAAATTTGTAATTATCAAAACAAAAATCCGAAAATGTCCCATGTAAATATTGCAGTATATTTTAACTGAACTTATAATCTAAATATCAAAAGGTCAACAATTAGTAAAATATTAAAAGAAAAGGAAGATGGCTTTCTATAGAAAATACTTAATTCCAATTTATAGGCATCGTGAAGTAAAGTTTCCTTTACTTGAACAAGCACTTTCTATTTGGATAAGACAAGCTTTATCAAAAAATATAATTTTATCAGATAATATTTTACGAGAAAAAGCTAAAGAATTTGCAAAAGATTTGAATATAGCAGAGAATATAATTGGATTCTCAAATGGGTGGTTAAGTGAATTTAAATCTCGAAATAATTTAAGTAAGCAGCGAATATATGGAGAGGCAAATAGTGCGCCTTTATCTATATTACCAGAATTACGGGCTGAATTACAAGAGTTAATTTCCAAATATGATCCAAGAGATGTATTTAATTGTGATGAAACTGGGCTATTTTTTCGTATGACGTTTAATCAGACACTTGGGCAACTAGACCTGTATCTGGATTGAAAAAAGTATGTCACATGTATTAATAATTATTATATTATTAATTTAATTTACTAATTTATGTCTTATTATTATAATAGGATAAAACCAGAATTACCGTGCTTTTAGGATGTAATTCTAACAGAACAGAAAATTAAAACCACTTGTAATTGGAAATGTACAAAAACCTCATTGTTTTAATGGAATTAATTTGCATAATTTACCAGTTTCTTATTATTGGAGTAAGAAAGCATGGATAACACAAGATATTTTTCGTCATTAGATTAAACAACTTGACAATAAATTTTGATTCAAAACTGGCAAATTTTATTGCTAGTGGATAATGCATCATCCCATAATGAACCTAAAAAAATTGATAGCAATAAAAATAATTCAGAAACTGAGGTAAATGATTTTATATATTATTTAATGTTTTTGTAATTAATAATTATAATTAATTTATTTTAATTAAATTTAGGCTGATGAAAATTCAATTGCAGAATCATCACATGCAGCTAAGAATAAAAAAGGAAAAGACCGGGCAGATAAACATCAAGAAATACAGAAAAAAAACTTGTCAATTGTTTGATGATTTATCTCAACCGTTAAAACTTACAAATATTACTCTTAAATATCTTCCACCTAATACTACTTCCCATTTGCAACTGATAGATCAGGGCATAATTAATAATTTTAAGGTTAGCAATAAATTATTAATTTAAGATATTGAATTTTAATCTTTAACAATTTTACAATTTTTTTTTTAAAAGGTTAAATACAAACAACATTACTGTCAACATTTAATAAGACAGTTTGATAATAATGAAGATATGAACAAGTAAGAATAAAATTTTTACTAATTGTGAAATTTTACTATGCTATAGATAAATTAATTAATCTTTTTTTACAAATTAAGAAAATTAAATTTATTAGAGGCGATAAATTATCTGTCAGAAGCATGGTTAGATGTATCACAAAATACGATTTCAAATTGTTGGACTAAAGCAGGAATTATGCCATCTATAGATCACATTTAAAAACAAATTGCGTCTGATCAAATTGATATAGAATTAAATGCCAAATTTGAAGAAATTGAAGAAATCCTTAAAGTTTTACCTGATGTTGCAGCACCTCTTTTAAATGATATTGAATATTTTACGAAAAAACTGGAAGAACTACCAGTTGAAGAATTTTTAGATGATAAACAAATTATTGAATACGTATCTCAAGATCCTAATGAAGAAGTTGTATCTGATAGCGAACCTGAACTAGAAATAGTTGGCATAAAAGAAGCAGCACAAGGATTAAGAACATTCATTACTTTTTTATTCAACAGGATGGTAGTTCAGGTTTTTGTTATGAGGATTTAAAAATTTTTAACAAATATTTGAAGCTAATGAATGAACGTAAAACTATTTGAAAGTAAAAAACAAACATCTATTAGTTCTTTTTTTGCTACAACAGATTAATTTGTTCATTAATATAATATTTTTAGTCAGCATAAATAAAGGATATTATAGACATTTTAAATAAAACTTTATACAGTCACTGAAATGTAATTTTAATATATCTAGTGATTATACAGTATGCGAGTATTCACTTTACAATCACACTTGCTTATAATCACCGATTTTTGGCTAATCAAAAGTAGTGATTATAGACAGTTCTGACTGTATAGTTTTGGCAGTTTCAGCATTTGACTAGTTTTGCCAACTTTTTAATAAGACTTTAATATAGTTTTGTCAAGTTTTATCCTTTTATTATTACGTCTACTTTCTAAACTCTCTAGTTTTAGCAAGCATCTTAATTATACCTTCAAACTTTCACAATGTCATTTTTCCTTCACTTGTTCATATTTATGTCATGCAAAATGCTAAGAATGGTAATATACAAATAATATTAATAATATATTATTCAGTTTGTTATTTTATCTCATATTTACTAATTGGTCATCAGTAATTTTTTTGATAATATATTCATACCTGTAATTTTTCTAATAATATTTTTTATGTTCATATGTTTTATAGTTTACTTATATTTTTTCTACTTTTTCCCAACACTGGTATTAGTCTTCATAAGATAAAAGAGTTATTTTACATGTCTTAGGAAAGTGACATTTTTTACATAATTATTAAGAAAAGAAGGGGGATAGTTAAAATCTTATGTTATACTTAATAAAATTACATGATTTATAATATAATAATTGATTGGCTGTTAAATCTGACAAGAAGGTAAGTTTATATTAAACTAAATATGACGTAATATATATCACTATTCACTACCCTTATAAATATTATGATTTTTATGACTTCTGTAAAATAACTATTACATATTATTCCAGACAAATAACTGTCAACTATTTGAGTAATTTTAATGCTAACTGAAATGTTATTTTATTACCTGCTAGTAATTTTGGATTATACCAGCTTTTGATCTGATTTAATTTCAAATTCTACTTTAAGTTTAGCAGATTCAGTAAATGACAAATAATAAAATGATATATATCATTTTAAAATAAATTGATATTATTTGAAAATTGATTAAATGAATATTTGTAATTGATGAAATTCATTCTAATTGCATTCACAACCATTTTTTCACTAATATTTTTTCGCATAAATATTTTATTTTTTATTTTATTTTCTTTAAATAATACACTTTAAACCTTTATAATACACTTTATTTTCTTTATTTTCTTTATTTTAGTTTTCTTTTATATTTCTACTAACATAGTTTTAGTAGCAAACTTCAACTTTTGGTTTTTATTTTCTTTTTTTACTAAGGAATAAACAACATGTATTATCAAAACTTAAGCGAAATTATTATGGATAACCTTTTGGTTTATTATTAATAACAACAACAGTTTACCTTCTAACACTATGGAGAGACTCAACAAAGCCTTGGATAATGAAAAATATTTATACTTTCTTGGCAACACTTCGGACTATACTAATAGACAGATGCAATATGAGTACTTAACTGAACTCTTAGGTTTCTTGACGGCCTACCTACCATATCATAAAACTGAAATATCAAGTAAAATAAGATGATATTTTGACTACCTCTACCTGGTTGTTTTCCCAAAAATCCCTTCTTACTTTTTTTCTCATCACTGATATGGACTCCCCTTATTTTTTAATGGCAAACAATCCAAACAAAGACGATACCAAAATGGAAAGGTGGTACTCCCAAATTGGGCAGATCTTCTAAACTTTTCCTTGACACACTTTTTAATAAAATTAAAACAAGTTTGAATGTATCTGATCACGTATCTCCTTCAATACTATTTTTAGAATATAACGCATCAACAAACTCCTATTTACTAAATCCTTTGATAAGCATAAGAATACCATATTAGACACCTTTAATATGCAACATTGGATTTTGATTTGACATCTTATTTTGATTTTTTCTATACAGCTAAAGGAATTAGAGATAGGGATAAACTTTTGAATTTGAATGTAGTAAACTTTGAGTTCTTTTATATTTTTGTTTTTTTTATAGATTTTCTTTTATTTTTATTTTTCTTTTATTTTTTCTGTTTTTTTCTATTTTTGTTTTTCTTTTAAAATTTTATATCATAGAAATTTCTTAAGTGAATTCTTTATGTTCATTTATTAGATTATGATAGGAGGTGTAGAGCTCTTAGTAATATTATAATTTAAGTGAAGTCTGATCTGTAATAATCATCTTAATCGACATATATAGATTTATTGGATTTGCCATATATGACAGTGAAAGAATTAACAATATTACTATGCGATTGGCTGAAGGATCCTGTCTCCATTTGTTTTTATCGTATAACCTTAAAGAGCATTTCTACTTTAGCGATCGTATGCAAGTGACAATGGAGTTGTGTGAACTAGCAGTATACATTTTATATTTTGGAGGGTCAGTAAGAGTTATAAAATTATTGCATCATAGCAGGTCCTTGGATTCCTTTTTCCATAGACTATAGGACAGCTCTACTAAGATGAAGTGTTTTGACATACTCCTACCTATATAGGAATAATTTTCACTAACAGTGCATACATAGAGTTCTATTGAATGATGGGTAGTAATAGACTTAATTATATTAGATAGCTTTAATTTACATGTATTTTAAATATTAACTCTAATAAAGTTTATCATGCGCTGCGGAAAAAAAAAGAAAATTAATCAAATAATAATATTATTTGTTATTATTATGCTGGTAATAGATTATGTAAAGATGCTTTAAGAAATTGGTACAAAAATTGGTGTAATGCAAAATGAAGAAGTTAAAAATCTTACTGGTAATAAAGTAGTTAATATATGTTTTATTATCTTATAAGTTCAGTTATATATATTTATTACTAAAAATTTGTCATTTATACAATTAGTAAAAAGGTAATTTACCTTTTATATTTAATAATTATGCTTACTCTATTTCAATAATTTTTTAAAATAAAGTATAAATATATAATAAATTATTAGATGATGTTTTATTTGTTTATAAAAATAAAGAAATAATCTAAAAAAATTTTATATTATTAATACTTCTTGATAATATTATAAATCTTACTAATAAAAAAATATATGAAGTAATTAAAGTATGGTCAACTTTTTACTATAGTTACATATTTGAAACAGTCTATATTAAGTAGTATTTCACATGAATCAAACTTTTTCTCTGCAGATTTGATTTAATTTGAACTTGATTTGAATTTGATTCAAATCCAAAAAATATTATCTTGTAATCTAGTGATTTGATTTGAACAATTTTTTTAATCAATAGCTTTTGTTGTTCTAATTAAAATAAAAAAGATCTTTAAAATTGGACTGCTAGATCAAAAGTTATTTACAAAAAATATAGGATTAATCAAGATTATACTTTATTATGAATCAAATTGTGTGAAATACTAATATTAGATGATTATAAAGAGATGTAATTGTATAAAAAATTTAAGATGATTTTACTACTATTTGATTTGTCTTAATGAGCCAAATCTAGTAATATAAAATTTATCAAAATCCAATTACTAAATCAATTTTCAAAATTAAAAATTATTAAATAATTTTTAAATAATAACTCTATTAATATTAATTATTTATAAGATAATTTTATCACTATTTAATTCATTTTGATAAAATAAATCTAATAATATGAAATTCATTAAAATTTAATTACTGATAATTTTTAAGTAGTAATTCTATCAATATCAATTATAAAGAAATAATTTTATTACATCTTGATAAAACAAATCTAATGATATAAAATTTATCAAATCCAATTACTGGATTTCTGATTTTACATTTTATAAATTTAATTATAAAATCATGAATTTATATGTATAAATCACTTTCAAATTATCTGATCAGTTTTAATATCACTTAAAATAAATAATTTTTTATTATTACAAATTAATAATTATCTATATATTAAATATAATAGTTAATTATATGACTATATGTAATACTTTTTTAATATAAAATTTTTAGAAATTGGTATGATAGTGATTATATGTAAACTGTAACTATATAAGATAGAATTTACTGTATATGTAAAAATTTAAAATACTTAACTAAAGTAATTGACTATATAAATAATTATATATAACTATAAGAAAAATGACTATATAAAGAATTAATGATATATAAAATTAATAAAAAATTTTTTATATAAAATTTTAATTTCTAGAAAAATAAAAGAAAATATACATATAATTTAGATTAGAATTATGAAATTTGACTAGAAATATAAATAAAGATTATTAATCACATAATATATGGTTAGAATTATAAGTAGAAATATAAAATTATGATAATTCTAGTTATATATTTTATCTTTCTTTTAGATTATAATTCTTTATATTTATTAAATTTTAGCTTTTAGCAAACTAAGGAGGCAATGGTAAAGAATTGGCTTGAAGTAATTATAAATATATATTGTGAATTGTATAGTACTGAATATTAAATCAATTAATCTAAAATTTTAAAAATAAAATTTTTTATAATTAGTAAATTTATTTAATTATCGCAGTTTTCAGAATTCTGCTACCTCATGCAAATTACTTAATAAAAAAAATTATCAGATTACCAGATGATTACTGGACAAAATCCAGACAATTTGTCCAGTAATCATTCAGTAATCTTAATCATCTAGTAACCACAACGTATACAGAATTTTGAAAATTGTGATAATCTTAATACATTAAACCAAAAAATTTAAGATTTTAATAATATTACCTAAATTTTGTATTAAAAAATTGAGATTTTTGATAAAAATTAAAATATCTTATTTATAATTTATACTAAATTTCTAAAAATTTTAAGACAGTTATAATTTATTATAATATATAATTTTACTTTTAAATATATTAAAGTTAGATTAATTATTAAAAAAAGTATTTTTATAATAAATATTTGCTAATCAGTTACATAATTTTAAGAATATCAAATATCTAACTGTAATTTACTTAATTTATCTTAATAAAATGAACTGAATAATGATAATTTTATATTTTTATTAACTATATATAATAAATAGTAAGATATTTAGTAAAATGTAAAATGATAAATTAAATAAAAATAAAAATATATATAAATGTATATAATTTAATAATTAATTTTTCTTTTTAATATACACGTGATACTATTTATTATTATGATTTCAATTACATCAAAATACTCTATTAACATTAAGTCCACCTACTTGATCCACAAGTATGTTTTTTGAACTTAAATTTTTTTTTGCAGCACATAATAAACTTTATTAGAGGTAATGTTTAAAATATAAGTAAATTAAAACTATTTAATATAATTAAGTCTACTACAGTCTCCTCTCAATATAACGAACTCTGTGTTTTGGCTGATCAGGCCTTCATTATAAGCAACTTCGTTAACACGATAATGAATTATTTGGTATATCATAGCGAATTCTTTGATATAATAGTTGACTAATTAGGCTCCGATTAGTCTGTCATATGACTGATTGTTAATAATCTTTTTTTTTGTAGGACATCGGGATATTTCTTTTTGTAGGATGATGACTTTTTGAGTTTCTTCTTTTTGTAGGACGTCAAATGATAAACTGAACAAGTAAATAAAGTAAATGTATGTGGGAATAAAGCTCAATTCATTAAAGAAACAATACTAATGTTTCTTTTTCTAATTTTTT
>JADRCO010002244.1:0-14518 GCA_021464525.1 Rhizophagus sp. LPA8_4_AMF | reverse complement strand
TTTTTATTAAAAAAACGTCAAATTGTGACGGTTTTTAATAAAAAAATCATTTTTTTCGATTTTTAGTTAAAAAACGTTGCACTTGATGTTTTTTAACTAATTAATTATTTTTTTTATCAAAAAAACGTCAAAATGCGACATTTTTTAATAAAAAAACATATTTTGGTTTTTTTTAAAATGATTTTGATAATAAAATCGCTTTTTTTAAATTTAAGAACGTTAGTATTTCTTTAACGCTAAAAATCACATGATTTTGGAATTGGGACTACTATACACAATTCAACTTCAAAATCTGCAATATTGCGGAATTAGATCTTCAATTGCGGCGTCATCTTTAATTGTCATATAGTATTATTATTATGATAATAGTAAATTACTAGTAGATCATGTGATTGTGTGTCAAATATTCATGTGATTTACTATGACAATGCAATTTCATTTGGCTCGCTTCGCTCACCAGGTTTTTTCCTTAGCCAAACCATCCTAAAGCTAAAGTAATATAACTTTATAAACACGTTGTTTTGTTGATCGTTTTGGTCTAATTATTCTGATAAAAAGAAATATCTATTTATAATTTAATTTTTCATGTCATTTTTTTTTTCATGATTTTTATCCCATAATTTTTTAGCAAATGTAGTATTCTATTATAAGTGTGATGTGATCAGTGGGTGGGTGGGTGGCACATCACATTATTGTATTGACTTGAAATGATTGACATGTCATGATAGGTTTATGTTAACGTTAACATTAACGTTAACATAAGATTAGTTTTTGGGTGATTTCCTTTTTAAGATGCTGATCCCCCCATATTTAGCATTTATTTGCTAACAATATAATACACTTATACAAATTTTGATAAGCTTTTCTATTTTAATACGATCGCCAACCAACAAATCTTTTAGTGTTTTAAATATATACATAATATATATTTGACTATAAATTTATATTAATAAAAATTAATTTTATATATGTATTACAAATTTTTAAAAAATTTATATAACATATTTATATTAGATATACATAGAATTATAGATAATACATAGAATTTATAAATATACTACTGCCGAGCATTTTATGAAAAATAGAATGGGTATATAGTAAACATGTATTGTATGGTTGGCTAAAGATGTATTGTACGGTTGATTTTTTCGCATGTACAGTTGTGTGCCATACACGGTTAATCATCACGTAAATCACGTGACTTGAATAACGTTTCGCAAATTAATTTATCCGTTACAACAAAAATTATCTCTTCCTCCCTCTTTTCTTTCCCTTTCTCATATTAAAATGTTTTTTAAAAATTTATTAAATAATAATAAAACTAAATATTTTTAAAAAGTTTAACAGTTAAGTGTATAATATTGTTATAGTGCTATAAACAATTTATTTATAAATTTATAATAGACGCGTTTTTTGTAAACTGTGAAAAAATAAATATTTTTTGAATATTTTTGTATGGAACTACAGTTAGGATTACTGTGCGTCGCGTGGTTGTTTTTCACTTTATAGCATAATTTTGGCGTTTTTATTTAATGAAACAAGTCTTTGAAGATTAAGTAAAACCATCAAACAGATATAGAATTATTCAATTATCAAACTATTAGCTTTTTTTATGATAGTATACTTGAGAAAGGTTTTTTTATGTGTTTGTTTATTTGTTTATTAAGTGTAAAGAGAAGTCTCTTACTATAAATAAAATAAAGTAATAAAAAAATATGATATTTTAGAGCTTAAATATTTTTTGTCTCCTTTTTTCTTTTTTTTCTTTGAGTTTTTTTTTGTTTTTTTTTTCTAAGATAAATTATTACATGCGAAATGATAAACTATGTATGGTAATTTTCTATACATGTATGGTAACTAAAAAATGTATGTATACTATACATACTATACATATAAAAAAAGCCAACCATACAATACAGGTTTAGCCAACTGTACAATACATGTTTTTGTAACACCCTGGAAAATATGGGTATCGCAAGGATCGTGCTGATACACATATGATTGTCTATTTCATTAACTTCGTTGCCCACTATATCTTATCTATTTTAACTTTTTTTAATAATTTTTTTGTTATTTTCTATATTTTTTTGTTAATTTTTTAAATTTATTAAATGAACACCACTATCACTAATCTGTAACACCTTCTCTATTATCATCATGTAATTTTCTTTTGTCTTTTCTACCTATACCTTGATTCCTTTCAAATTTTACCACCTTGTTACAAAATGTTAACCATATTTTTAAGCGTAAATTATTTAAGTACTCATAGTACTCATTACATGCTTGAATGACCATATTTTTCTCTTTTTCACTTCCACGTCTGAGACAAATTTAATATTGATTAGACCTCTCTTTAGTTCCCACATAATCGAATATCGATGTATAAAATTTGATGGCATCAAAACCACTCCCTTTAATTTATTACATATCGACTTGATTACAAAAAATCCTATTCAGAACTTCATTCCATAATTGTAATTCTGAAACCATGTTTTTTGAACACTCCCATATATAGTTCTACGATTCATCATCTGTATGAAATCTTCCATATTTAGTTGAGTTAATACCAAAAACTTTCCTTTTATATAGGACATCGTAAGTCAGTAATGTTTGGAGAAAATTTCTTAACCAAAAAGCTCATATTTTCGCAACTACTTCATTCGTCGTAAATTTGTCTTCTGCAAATTCATTCTTAATCAATTTGAATGTAATATCCATTCTATGCTTGTAACAAACAGATTTTTTAATTGTCCTAACATTAAAATTTCTGCCTTATTAGTCTCACATTAAGTTTTTCGCCCACTGTCTATAATAATCATTGATATTGATATTATGCCATTTAAGATTAAATTCGTCAACTAATAGACTATTCCATATTATTCCTATACAACAAGAGTCAATTTTTCCTCAAACAGTTCTAATTTTAAAATTTTTGCCTTTATATTTATATTTAGATTCCGTTAAGAAAAATACTTGTAACTTTTTTCTTCTATCAGTTGCTTTAGGAATTTCAATAACGTATAATTCTTATAATCTATTTCTTTTCTAGGACTTGTATTTTCAAAAAATTTTTTGATAGAAGAAATAAATTTCTCATTAATTACTATTTTTACAGCATTGCCATCTGGAATAATAATTAACTAAAAATTACACTAATAAATTCCTTTTAGATCTTTCACATAATTATTTAACTTGAACTTTTTCGCTATTCTATATATTTTCTGTTATGAATTTAATTTCGTTGAAAAAAAAGATTTGATCCAATTTTCAGAAATAAACCCTATTGTCAAAAGTCCGATATAATTTTTCTAAAAAAATTTAAATTTTTCCAAAAAATATTATTTGGGACAGTACACAAATAATTTAACCAAATTAACATCTCACTTGATTGGAATACCATCATTTTGTCTTCTAAATCTCTATTTAGTATTTATCCCTTCTGTAAATTCTGCTAACTGGTTATTTTTAATAATAATATTATTTAAACTTTCGTATGGTTTAATTTTCTCTGTATTTCCCACATTATCTTTTTTTTCTCATTGTAATCTTCCTTGATTTATTATCCAATGGTAAATATATTAAAACAATCTCTTTCATATTTGATCTTAATATATTACCAATGCAATCATCAATCATGGAGAATCTTTAAACGAATCTAATAAATTTGTATTAATAATATCATGTAATGGGTACGGGACAGACGAAACTTTTTCACATCGATCACCAGACTAAAAATTTTGTTAACAAATGCTTTATAGATAGCTCTTTTATTTCATATATAACATAAACTTTTCTATACATTTTTGAATTTCTCGACTGGAAAAGCTATTAAAACATATATGGAAAGATACAAAAACAACAGTTTTCTCATAACTATGAATAAACAAACTGGCTCCTCCTTGCTTAAAGGTAAATAAAACGCTGGTAGCTCTGTTAGAAAATGGAAAAATATGAGCGAAATATCCAACAGTATCCAGGAACCATTAGACACTACCTCAGCTACAAGAGAAGTATTTGGGGATATGAACTCCAATCATCTCCCTTCTCCCTTAGATGAAGATACAGAAGTTGATATCACTAACAATAAGCGTACACGCACCTTGCTCCACCAAGATACAGACGAACACTTTAGTGAAACTGATACCTTACTAACAAAAACACAAGAAATAATTAAAGAAAACCATGATTTAACTGCTTCGATACACGCACTGCCTATATGCGACGCTTTTACTATACTCAAAGCTTCAGCACACAATCCTAATATGATCATTGATGATCAACCAACAAATCAGGTGACTGATACGTCAGATACGAACTTAACACCAATCAATACAGAGCACATATACAGGACCACCATTGACCCATCCCATTCGGGTGATATTTCTTAGAATTGATAAATTGCGTGATAATAAACAGAAAAATTCCAATAATAACAATTCAACCAAATTATACAATCATTAGATATTGGGCCTGTAACAATGAATAATCTGGGTGCCATTTATAAGAGTAGACCTTTAAGTCAAATGATTAAATCTGCAACGTCTTTAAGGAGTTCAAGTAGTCATCTATTAGTAAACAATTTTATTTTACTGAAGACTGCTTCGTTAGAAGGAAAATTCTAACTTATTTTTAATAATTATTTAGATCTATTTTATTATCATCAGAAAAGTAGCAATGCGTCTACTGATAATTACTCAGTTTTGTTTAATGTATTGTTTATGTTATTATTAATATCATCATTATTATTAAGGTAAAAGAAAGTTTAATGCAGATTCGGTTGAAGATAGTAATAATGGTATAAAATTAACCTTTATTTATAATAATATAACAAAACTTGATAAACTAATTTTTTAACCACAAATAAATATAAATAATGTTTCACTTATAAATTTTATTTATTTATTTTTTTTTTTTTAAAAAAAAATATATATTTAAAGCCCAAAGTATTATAAAGAGAAGATTAGTAGAAAATAAGAATTCTGGTAAGAGATTAACTTTTTTTTGATTCACTTTTATAAATTTTTTAAATTCAGAATTTTTCAATAAAAAAGTTAAGAAAACTTTTCACGACAATAATAATATTAATGTTTATATTCTTCTTTAGGTTATTTTATGAAAGAAATTGAATTAGATACTAATTTAGATTTAAATCAACCTCAAAATAACGGTAAGTAAATATGTTATGCTTTTTAAAAATAGTTAATCATATTTTAATTTTTTTTTCAATTTATAAAATAATATAAAATATATCACCAAGGAATTTGATATTGATATTAACAATCTCATTTAATGTTGAGTTATATTTATAAAATTAATTTTTTACCTTAATACCTTTCAATCATATTTAATAAAAAAAAGGATAATTAATTGTTTCTAACTATATTAATTAAACGTACTGTATGATATTATAACAACATAAATCAGTCCCACCTTTTGAGTAGTGTGGTTATATTAAAAGGGTTTGGTTTAAACATGATCTCTGCTGGCTGGAAAAATTTAGTTAAACTTGTGAGTCATTATTCTGAATTTTGGCTGTATCGAATTCTAAGTGTTATTTTCATGAAATTTGTAACCTAAAGCTTTATTTGAAATCAGAAGTCTCATTCGTTTTATTTTAAACATATACGTAAAATTTGTTAATTGTTTAGACTTAATATATAATTTTGAACGTTAATATTAATAATACAACGAAATGTATAAAAAGCATTCACATAATTACAGTATATCTTTTTTTTACATTCACCATAGTAAATTCAAATGGTTATTATTTGGCAGTTCTTATCAAGTAAATAATAACATGTATTTGCAATAATTTGTTTAATATTTTAGTTAGATATCACGATTTTTAGTGAACTATTCGTCAAAAACAAGTATTAATAATATTTTTTTGAGTGAAATTGATGAGGTCAATTATACTTGCTCGATAAAACAAAATATATTTGTATTAAAAAAATATATATAATTAGTTATAATTTTAGTTGTAATTTATGTTTTATATTTATTCAAAATTTAAAGATCTCATTCGTTAACTATCAACAGTTACTATCATCTCGCATATATAAACCTACTTTAGTATAGGTAAAATTTTTCTGCTTTGTTAAAATATTTTAAAAAAACATTCGTATAGAAATATAATTCTTATAATTTTTTAAAAACAAATGGGACAATCATTAGTCAAACCACAAATGGAAACGATAATGTTTTAAAGAGGGTTACAAACAACTTAATATTTTTCAAGAGAAAATATTTAAAAAACGTGAACAAATTAAAAAGGACCAAAGAAACTATTAAAATCCTTCACATTCCAGACAACTATCTCGAAAACTTCCCAACAATCACACAATTTCAACGTGAAAAGGAAACAAATCTGTTTTCCAGACCTTAATACGGCAAGTATAAGAAAAAAATTCGCTCCATTTTGGTAGAAATTTTTTTTAATGGGCGGCACGCATTATCTTTGGCAACTTTATTTTCCTTCAAAAAAATTAAAATGGGATAAGGTGAAACGTGCAAGAAAAATATAATTCAACTTTCTTAACTATTAGAATTTAGCTTAAGATATATATATTCTTTAATTCTCGTTATACTTCCATTATTAGTCTCTATACCAAAGAAAAGATATGCTATGATTAAACTGGTATTATGTTTATTTAAATGATGTAAAAGAAATAATATATCACATGATGTTATTTAATCTCAATTCTTTTTTTCTATTGATTCATTTACTTTTCTGTTCTGCAGTTGCACGCATCATTACGTATTCATGTCGCAGTTATAATGGAGTTTTTACCAAAATTTACACAAAAATTTACACTATAATATTATTAATTACTACATATTGAAGTTGGTAATGGCCATAACGTAAAATATTTAAAGCCATTCGCCTCATTTGCCAAAATGAAAGTGATGGAACTTTGACATATTACTGTAAGGTATATTTATGGTGGACATGATGAATTTAACTTAACGATTTGATCGATCAAAATTTGATCATTCACGATTAATTGACTACATGGAATCGATCATGTGATTAATCAATAACTCAATTGTTGAACTGTTCCATTTTTTTCTAGCCACAAATTTATACCAAATACATACTGCAACATAAACGTGTTAATCATTCATTTTTTTCATTTACAGCTAATTTCAAAAAGGTTGTGACATTAGCAAATTTTAAAGAAATCGGAAATATTCAATAAAGCTAAAATAGATAAAATTATACTACCATTCTCAGAACAGTGTTGTTGAACTTACTTACCTCTTGGATCAATGTTGAAACAAACAATTCAACAACAAGGTTTGATTTATTGTCATTGATTAAATTCAAATTGAAAAATTAATAAAGTTTTTCAGATGCTTTTTATTTGTTCATGTTAAATATACTAAGTTACATATACTGTGCCATCTTTCTAGTATCCATTATCTTTCAATAATGTAAATTCTTGAATATCCTAAGTTGAACTTGGGAGCATCTAAGTTTCTATCTATATCAAAACTACTCTGACACTGTGCCACTCCTATACATACTGATAGTCCATCTTTCAAACAGCTTAGTATTACTTATACCACATTATTTATCAAACAACTGAGGCCAATTTATGCCCCTGCCACTATTTACATAATCATCCCAACATGAACTAAATAAATATAATATAAATATATATATAAAATCAATAAACATTAAATAATAAATAGAAAATAGGTAAAATAAGCATAGATCAATATTCATGCATTTCGTATAGTATAACTAGCACTCATTATTATTGAGATTATGTATGACAAAACTGCAAGGCTGTACCAGAAATTAACTAGCTTCAACATTTTTTCATTTGAGAATTATGAGAAAATAATGGGTTAAAAGCTTTAATAAGAAAAGTTTTAAAGCATAAATTAAGTTCTATATTTGGATGAATTTGCAGTTTATGAATAAATTTCATTTATGTATTTAATCATCAATTGCACAAGCCAAACCCTCAGAAAGTTGATTTAAAATTTTGGAAAGTGGACGACTTGTATAGTATGCTTGCCGATGATATTGTATAATAATTGTATCAGTTTGTTCTTGTAATAATGCTTTATCAGATTTTACAAATTCATCTATATCATTCTTAAATTGATTTATAGTATCACTACTACTATATTTATCAGCATTTACAAATTCATCAATATCACCCTTGAATTGAGTTATATCAGTACTATAACTAAAATTCCCATCATTTTCTTCATTTAATATATAATATTTATTAACACATCTAAGCCATTGAGATATAATATGTTCAAGATCCCCTATAGTTGGTCTTTTAGAAGGATCTGAATCCCAACATTTTTCCATTAAATCTATATAACATTTTGGAGTATTTTTTATAATTTCAGGTCGTTTTCCACTACAAATACTCAAGCAAAGGTGATGATCATGTGCTTCATGATTAAATGGAGGAATACCTGATGTAAATTCCCACATTATCATTGAAAAACTATAAATATCACTTGCTGGAGTATAGGGTTTTTTTCTTAATATTTCAGGCGCCATATAAGGTAAAACTCCATAAATTTCATTAACTTTATTATCAGAATCTTGTAAATCACTTATAGGTTTGCATAATCCTAAATCAATAATAAATAACTCATTGTAATTATCTGACATTAAAATATTACCATCATGAAAATCACCATGAGTTAAATTTGATTCATGAATTACTTTAAGTCCTAATATAATTTTTTTCAATAATTGTAACTTGTCTTGCCACTTAAATTTAATTATATCAGGTAAACATTTTCTCAAACTTCCCTTTTTTGCATAACTCATTACTATTATATAATTTAAATTATTTGGATCTTGGGTAATTCCATAGAATTGAATAAATTTTGAAAATGATTTTTTCTGACAATTGTAATGATACTTCCACTATATAAATAATTAGAATTATTAGTTTTAATAATAAATAAAATAAATAAATAAAATAAATCCTACCTCACTTAAAAATTCATCAAAACTTGAAGAATTAATAAGAACCTTAAGAATAACTTCATGATCTGATTGTCTATTCCACTGTTGCATAGTAAAATTCCAACTATCAATAGGTCCATCTAACCAAATAGCTTTATGTATTTCACCAAATCCGCCTTTATTAAAATAACTAATATTTTCCAATCTATTATAAGGTATCCACTCCAAAACTTCATAACTATTTTGAGCATTTATTTGTGCTTCTTGAATAAATCTATCAATAATTTTATTTTTACTTGTCCATTTTGAAAAATCTTGCAAAAGCTGTTTAATATTACATTGTTGACACCAATAAAAATCAATAAATGGCTGTTTGCATCCTTCACATACTAGTAAGTTATTAATATAAAGTTTATTATCAATTTCTGCTGCTTTTTGGCTCCAATAAAAGGCCTTTTCTAAATTCTTTCCTGTTCCATCACCATTTTTATAATGCAAGGCTAAATATTCCATTGAAACTTTATCACCATTTTCTGCTGCTTTTTGGCTCCAATAAAAGCCTCTTTCTAAATTAACTTCTGTTCCTTCACCATTATAATAGCATTTAGCTAAATTGACCATTGCATCTTTATAGCCATTTTCTGCTGCTTTTTGATACCAATAAAAGGACTTTTCTAAATTTTTTTCTGCTCCTTCTCCATTTTTATAGCATATAGCCAAACTGTTCATTGATTCTTTATAGCCATTTTGTGCTGCTTTTTGATACCAGTAAAGAGCTTTTTCTAGATTTTTTTTTGTTCCATCACCATTGTAGTAACATGAAGCTAAATTGTGCATTGCATTTTTATAACCATTTTCTCCATTTTCTGCTGCTTTTTGATACCAATAAAAGGCTTTTTCTAGATTCTTTTCAGTTCCTTCTCCTTTTCTATATTGCATGGCTAAACTATTCATTGCAGTTTTATCACCATTTTCTGCTGCTTTTTGATGCCAATAAAAAGCTGCTTCTAAATCCTTTTCTGTTTCTTCACCACTATAATAATGTGTAGCCAAATTGCGCATTGCAACTTTATTACCATCATCTGCTGCTTTTTGAAACCAATAAAGGGATTTTTCTCTATTCTTTTCTGTTCCTTCTCCATTATAATAGCATACAGCTAAATTGAATTGTGCACTTTTATCACCATTTTCTACTGCTTTTTTACACCAATAAAAGGCTTTTTCTAGATTTTTTTTTGTTCCATTTCCATTGTAATAACACTTAGCTAAATTAGCCATTGCAACTTCATCATCAATTTCTGCTGCTCTTTGAAATAAAAAAAAGGCTTTTACTAGATCCTTTTCTCCTTTATTATCTTTATAATATATGGCTAAATTAGTTATTGCATTTTTATTACCATTTTTCATTGCATTTTGAAACCAATAAAGGGCTTTCTCTAGATTTTTTTCTGTACCTTCCCCATTTTTATAATGAATTGCTAAACTGTTCATTGCATCCTTATTACCATTTTCTGCTGCTTTTTTATGCCAATAAAAAGCTTTGTTTAAGTTCTTTTCTGTTCCTTCTCCATTGTAATAATGTAAAGCTAAATTATTTATTACATTTTTATTACCGTTTTCTGCTGCTTTTTGATACCAATAAAAGGCTTTTGCTGGGTTCTTTTCTATTCCTTCTCCATTTTTATAATATATAGCTAAATATTCCATTGCATTTTTATTGCCACCTTCTGCTGCTTTTTGATGCCAATAAAAGGCTTTTTCTAGATTCTTTTCTGTTTCATCACCATTGTAATAATGTAAAGCTAAATGGTTCATTGCATCTTTATTACCATTTTCTGCTGCTTTTTGATACCAATAAAAGGCTTTTCCTAAATTCTTTTCTGTTCCTTTTCCATTCTCATAACATATTGCTAAATTATTCATGGCTTTAATATGATCTTTTACTGCTGCTTTTTGATACCAATAAAAGGCTTTTTCTAGATTAATTTCTGTTCCTTTCCCATATTCAAATAATATGGCTAAATTATTCATTGCAACTTCATTACCATTTTCTGCTGCTTTTTGATACCAATAAAAGGCTTTTTCTAAATTAATTTCTGTTCCTCCTACATCGCCATAACATAAGGCTAAATTATTCATTGCATCTTCATTACCATTTTCTGCTGCTTTTTGATACCAATAAAAGGCTTTTTCTAAATTCTTTTCTGTTCCTTTTCCATTTTCATAACATATTGCTAAGTTATTCATGGCTTTAATATGATCTTTTACTGCTGCTTTTTGATACCAATAAAAGGTTTTTTCTAGATTAATTTCTGTTTCTTCCCCATTTTCATAACATACTGCTAAACTATTCATTGCATTTTCATCACCATTTTCTGCTGCTTTTTGATACCAATGAAAGGCTTTTTCTAGATTCTTTTCTGTTCCTTCTCCATTATAATACCTATTGGCTAAATTAAACATTGCTATAAGATGATCTTTTTCTGCTGCTTTTTGATACCAATAAAAAGCTTTTTCTAGATTTTTTTCTGTTCCTTCACCATTGTAATAACATATGGCTAATTTAAGTTGTGCAACTTCATTATTTTCTGCAGCTTTTTGAAACCAATAAAAGGCTTTTTCTAGGTCCTTTTCTGATTTTTCTCCATTTTTATAATGCATATTAGCTAAACTATTCATTGCATTTTCATTACCATTTTCTGCTGCTTTCTGATACCAATAAAAGGCTTCTTCTGTGTTCTTTTCTATTCCTTCTCCATTATAATAACATGCAGCTAAATTATGCATTGCATCTTTATTACCATTTTCTGCTGCTTTTTGAAACCAATAAAAGGATTTTTCTAAACTCTTTTTTGTTCCTTCTCCATTATAATAACACTTTGCTAAATTAATCATCATTGTAATATTATTGCCATTTTCTGCTTCTTTTTGAATCCAATAAAAGGCTTTTTCTGGATTCTTTTCTGTTCCTTCTCCATTATAATAACATTTAGCTAAATTAACCATTGCAATGTTATTACCAATTTCTGCTGCTTTTTGATACCAATAAAAGGCTTCTTCTAAATTCTTTTCTATTCCTTCTCCATTATAATAGAATGCAGCTAAACTATTCATTGCAACTTCATTACCATTTTCTGCAGCTTTTTGAAACCAATAAAAGGCATTTTCTAGATTCTTTTCTGTTTTTTCTTCATTGTAATAACATAAAGTTAAATTATTTACTGCATCTTTATTACCATTTTCTGCAGATTTTTGAAGCCAACAAAAGGCTTTTTCTGGATTCTTTTCTGTTCCTTCTCCATTGTAATAGCATGCAGCTAGACTATTCATTGCATCTTCATTACCATTTTCTGCTGCCTTTTGATACCAATAAAAGGCTTTTTCTAGATCCTTTTCTGATTTTTCTCCATTTTTATAATACATAGCTAGACTATTCATTGCATTTTTATTACCATTTTCTGCTGCTTTTTGACACCAATAAAAGGCTTCTTCTGTGTTCTTTTCTGTTCCTTCTCCATTATAATAACATGCAGCTAAATTATTCATTGCATCTTTATTACCATTTTCTGCAGCTTTTTGAAACCAATAAAAGGCTTTTTCTAGATTTTTTTCTGTTCCTTCACCACTGTAATAACCCTTAGCTAAATTAAACATTGCAGCTTTATCACCATTATCTGTTGCTTTTTGATACCAATAAAATGCTTTTTCTAGATTTATTTCTGTTCCGTCACCATTTTCATAGCACATAGCCAAATTGGATTGTGCATCTTTATCACCATTTTCTGCTGCTTTTTGAAGCCAATAAAATGCCTTTTTTAAATTCTTTTCTGTTCCTTCACCATTGTAATAATATATAGCTAGACTATTCATTGCATCTTCATTACCATTTTCTACTGCTTTTTGAAACCAATAAAATGCTTTTTCTGGATCTTTTTTTGTTCCTTTACCATTTTCATAACACTTTGCTAAATTAAATTGTGCATGCTCATCGCCATTTTCTGCTGCTTTTTGATACCAATAAAGGGCTTGTACTAAATTCTTTTCTGTTCCTTCCCCATTTTTATAATGTGTTGCTAAATTACTCATTGCATTTTTATGGCCATTTTCTGCTGCTTTTTTACACCAATAAAAGGATTTTACTGGATTTTTTTCTGTTCCTTCATTATTGTAATAATGCCCAGCTAAATTAAATTGTGCATTTTTGTTACCAATTTCTGCTGCTTTTTGACACCAATAAAAGGATTTTTCTGGATTCTTTTCTGTTCCTTCTCCATTGTAATAACACATGGCTAAATTAACCATTGCAATATCTTCACCATTTTCTGCTGCTTTTTGATACCAATAAAAGGATTTTTCTAGGTTCTTTTCTATTCCCTCACCATTATGATAGCATGCAGCTAAACTATTCATTGCAGCTTTATTACCAATTTCTGCTGCTTTTTGACACCAATAAAAGGATTTTTCCTGATCCTTTTCTGTTCCTTCTCCATTGTAATACCATTTGGCTAAGCTAACCATTGCGATTTCATCCCCATTTTCTGCTGCATTTTGATACCAATAAAAGGCCTTTTTTATATTCTTTTCGGTTCCTTCACCAATATAATAACATTTGGCTAAATTGCCCATTGCATCCTTATTTCCATTTTCTGCAGCTTTTTGATACCAATAAAAGGATTTTTCTAAATTCTTTTCCGTTCCTTCACCATTGTAATAACAGTTAGCTAAATTAACCATTGCAACTTTATTACCATTTTCTGCCGCTTTTTGATAACAATTAATATTATTTGAATCATCCATATTTATGAAAGTTGTTATTTTCCAGACAAATGATTGTCAATTTAAATAATTTTTCTTTGTCATTTATTCTTTATTTGACATTAAAAATGCCAAACCAGGTTAGATTGCAAGCTATTTTAAATCCGTATATAGAAATTATAGGTTGGCGTAAATGTGTCACCTGGACGACCACAAATTAATTTGATGTTTTTACGCCGAATTGATGATCATATCCTGAAATGCTAACTAAAATTAACTATAGTCCAGTTTGAATGAAAAGAATCGCAAATAATTTTATAAATATGTTAAGAAAGGAAATCACTTTCCATTTTTTAATTTATTGTTTCCATGAAAAGAGTTTTGATTCAGTATTGATTCCATTTTGAAAATGCAATCATGTGGCATTATTGTTTCGTACTGATTTAATATAATACTATTAATAATACTATTAATATTTGAGACATAATACAATTTTTACCCATTTCTTGTTTTACCAAAAAGAAAGCTTCATCTAATCACATATTAAACAGGGATGCTAAAGATTTTAATACTTTGAGAGAACTTCTGGGATACTGTTAAGGTCAGTTCTTTGGTGTTTATAAAAATAAACGAAAGATTAATTAGGATAGGCAGAAGGTAGATATGTATAAATGAATATAACAATTATTAACACAAGGTTAATAAACACAAATCAACTCCAAATTACAATTGACCAATTTTACTTCAAATCCAATCAGATGTGAATAAAGTATTGCACTCCCAATGGCAAATACGATCAGACACAAATAAAGGATT
>JADRCO010002243.1:0-14526 GCA_021464525.1 Rhizophagus sp. LPA8_4_AMF | reverse complement strand
TTTTTAGTCAAATAGGCCTATAAAATCCTATTTATTTCAAAATTGGCTGATTGGATTAGTACAAAATTTTGCCACTTTTCGGTCTACAACCAAGTCTGCTGCGCCACAAAATTTTGAGTACGCAGCCTTGTTACTTTTCTGAAAAATTTCCAAAGACCGGTCAGGACCCAGTAAGACTGAAAAGACCGTTGAGCATCCTTAATCTCACGGTACCTTGAAGTGTTTCGTTAGACTTTACCAACTATTTGATATTATCAATATATATTTTATGAGCAGTTTCAACACTACTCTCTAATAATAATATTAACACTTTTGGTCCAATGTCTGTTTGTTGTGCTATGTTGTCAAAAACCACTCTACTTCTCTCTGTTTGTCTAAAAACTCGCTCAACATTTTGTTTAAAGACCGTTTTTCATTTTGTCCCTATTTACTAGAACTTTTGAGACAAAAACCTAGAAATATTGGTATAAAAAGTATTTACGAACTCCCTTGGTGATAAATACAGCTCAATACTCTTATGTTTTGTGTATTCTTTTCTAAGTTTTTAATAAAAATTTTCCTTAACGTTCTGCTCTGAATTTTGACTAGAGGATCGCCAGAAAGAGTCCCCTTCACCTCTTAACTTACTTTAAAGTCCAGTTTGTATAAGAAACCTGGTGTCCTAAACAAGAAAAGAAATGTTAGAAGTGTTAATTTAGAGACGAATAATTAAAAAAAAAATAAACACGTACCTCCTTCTCTCCTATACCTTTACAAGTCAGTTCGCACAAAAAACTGGCATCCTTAGAAAAAAACAAGAAAAAATTGTTAAATAAATAAAAAATAACAAACATATTCCCTGAAAGAAATAAAAGAATAAAAATCCAAAGAAAAGATGATTATCGAGATAAATGGTCATTTGACTGTAAACATTAATAATTTACGCGATTGGGATTTTCTCTTTTAATTAGTTTATTAAGCGTATGGTGAACTAGTATATGGTTCCAATGAAAGTAACCAATTACAAATCGACTCAAATTTCAAGCGGGTGGGCAGACGGTCACTTTTGTGTCATCATCAACAAAAGTAGTCTTTTGCTATGCTCTGGACTAAAAAAGGAATATTTACGCTTTTGCAAACTTAATAAATTTACATCATCTTTTTTTTGTCTATATCACGTAATTAATAAAGACTGCATTCCTCTAAGCAAAAATTGCGGAGCCACTAAGAACATACCACAGGCAGTTCCTCTTAAGTCTGATCATCACAAAGTAAATATACATCTTTATAGGATATATTATACAGCCTCATTATTATTATCGCTTAAAAGTATTGATTCCGAATTTGAAGTCCAAGGTCATTCAGGGTTTGACAATGGTGATAAAATTGCATAATTACAACTAAAAATATTAAAGAAATGAAATTGAAAAATGGAAACAAAATCAACAGGCAAAAAAACGAAATGAAATAAAAACAACCAAAATAATGTAAAAAAAGCAAATAAAAAAACACAAGGTAAAAACTCTAGCCAAAAAATGAAAAAAGTAGGATTGTTAGATATAGAAAACGAATCTCAGGACATAAAGAACATAGAAGCAATTGAAATACCCGAAACTTACCGTATATTACGCCTAAGAAAATATCACAAATGTAAATACATGTTCAATACCACCAGTTTGAATTATAATTTTTTCGTAAATAGTTTCTTTGAAACAATTTTTTAGTAGACAAAGATTATCTATATTTTTTAATTCACAAATTTCTTAAGATTAAAATTTTCGAACATTTATAAATTCGTTTTCAAAATCGATGTTGATCACGTAACACAAAATTAATTTTTAGAGTTTATCACGTAAGTATAAATTTGATGACAATATTACTGATTCTATACCGAAGATGAATATGTGTGATTGTCTCAAAGTAGCGTTATATAATATTTGTGAAAATTAGACACACTTGTATGCATTTGAGTTGATAGCCATCGGAAGAATCTTAAAGTCTTGTAACTATAATAATGGATTTTCCTGTCATTCAATGATATCTTTAGCCTAATCTGAACAAGAATTTGCCTAAATTTATCACAACTGAATTTTTATGAATTTATAATGCTTTTAAACTATTAAACTAACAAAATATAATCTAGATCACATGATTCGTATATTATATAATAGAATAATTATTATATTCTCATTTGATGAAAGAGTAATTTCTATTTTTGTAATATATACTATATGTAAAAAAAAAAAAATTCTGATTGGAAATTGTATTATGTTGTACAGTTGTTTGCTGCGTGGGCACAGTAATGTTAAATTTAGAAATTTGAAATAAATGATCAGCTGCAGATCCTGCGGCTGAGTACCTTTTCGGTCATCATTATCATAAAAAAAATAAAGTTAAGTGATACATTTGAAACATGCATCAGTAGAATCCCGTACCGGATGTACAACATACAACAACATTAATAAAATGTCGTCCAATACGCCTTTTTCAATTACATTTTTTTTTTTTTTTTGGAAAAAAAAAAAAAAATGTCCAAGTTAATTAGAGACGTTATTTGTTTAATATTTGAAGAATTACAAGATGATGAAAAGACTTTTTGTTCATGTCTATCAGTTAATAAAACTTTTTCCGAAATAATTATTCCGATTCTATGGAAAAATCCTTGGAAATTCTTAAAGGAGGAAAATGAAAAAGAAAAATCATTATTAAATATAATAATTTCACATTTATCAGATGAGTCAAAAAACAACTTGAATCAAAATTGTTCATTAAAAATTTCTTATCAGAGACCTTTGTTTAACTATATTAATTTTTGTAAACATTTAAATTTAAATGTAATTCAAAGCATAATTAATAACGTCTTCGATAAATCTGAAGTAATGATTGTTAGAGACGAAATACTCAATCTTTTTATCAATGGAAATATAAGATTTACACATATGTATGTACCTTATAAATTTGATTATCCGTTACATCTTATTCCTGGAGCAAAATACTCTCTTTCAGATATTGAATATCTTAGCTGTAACACCAAAATGTATGATGATGTATTATCTGGATTAACAGGGATATGTAAATCAATTAAAGAATTAGAACTTATTATTAAAGCAAAATATAGCAATTATGGAATTGTTAAATTAATTGATAACCAAAAAAAATTATTAAAATTCCGGTTATTAGATAATTATAGACAATATCGGGATGAATCATTTCGCGAAGCTCTTGAAAACTCGTTGATTAAACATGCTGATACAATACAATATTTTAAGATAACGAAACAACCTACCACAAGAATTCTTTCATCTTTTATTAATTTAAGAATATTAGAATTGTATAATAATAATCATGGGTTATGTAATTGTTTAGAAGACATATCTTTACCTTTCTTACAGATTTTAAGAATTAAACACGTTCCAATCAAATTTTTAATAGATTTGATCGAAAATACGAGTGGACACCTCGTTGAAATAAGTATTTTTTCTTATATAGATAATAATGAAATTAATAACAAAAGAATTATTCAAGCAATTTATCAAAATAGTCCAAAACTTAAATATCTTAGATTGATGTTAAGAAATAGTAATATTTTAGAATTAGAAAATTTATTAATTAGCTGTCAAAATTTGAATGGGTTATTCATTATGAGTATTACATCAGATGTGTTTGATTGGAATAAATTATTTGGAATATTAACTAGATCTTCACCAATTAGTTTGTTTAAATTTAAGTTTTATAATTATTTAATATTCAATTTAGAATCTTTAAAATTATTTTTTGATAATTGGAAAGGTAGGCATCCTATGTTATTACAATTAAATCAGATGACAAATGAAGAAGAATTTATAGAAAAATATAAAGCAGAAAGAATAATTAAAGATTATTATAATTATCTGCGTAATGAAGAATTTGAATGGAATTAACTAGTCAGTTTTTATTTAGGGATTTATTTTATATATTACATTTATATATTTATTTTATTGTCGTATTACTGGATTTTGATTATATTCTAAGTATAAATATTAAATATTAAATAAATAAAACATTAAATGTATTAAATTTAAATGTATTAAATGTTTAATTTGCATTGAAGAATTTATTTTTGATGCTAACCATATACAATTAATAATTGCTACGTTTGATATGATTACATGTACTGTTCATGATAAGCGATTATATATATCGTAATTTTCGTGTTATGAATAAACTCATTCATATCCTATACTCTTTTTATATCAACGTACAGTACATTATTTTTTATATTATGAATTGGGCATCTGTCAAATATATTATAATGTTTTTTTCGTCCATATTTATATGCTGCAGAAAATCTGAAAATTGTCTGACATCAACCTGAACTATGAGATTTTCTACGAATATAAAATCTTGTTTAAATATAAACAAACGAACTAGAAATATCTACAACATTCTTGAATATATATAGTGTATACAGGTGAAGTCTCTCATAGCTTCCAACCCTGAGATTTAATACTTAGCTAAACCGATAAAGCTTTTCTTATATAATAAACTCGATAATTAGTTTGAATGTGATGCAATGGAAATATCGAAATTTTTGAGATTTTTCTTTGGATTTCGCGCGATGAGGCGATTAATTTTGCCAAACAATCCTATGTAGCATATATTATTTTAGTATAAGAGACATAATATTTTCCAGCGAGCCCATACTAAATTATTTGATCACGTGTCTGCCGGTAAACTCAACTACTGCGCCTCATTCGGGAATTTCCATGGCAAGTATAAATCGGTATGTGGCAGATCAAACCTCAACGAACTTCTTATTTATTCAATTGAAAGTGAATAGTGTAATGTTGATCAATCATAATTCGAAAATTTTACGCCATAAAATTCGTAAAAAAAAAATTTTTAAAGTATAAAAACTTAATTTATTATAAAATATGATATCGGTATTTATAAAAGTTAAAATAAAAATTCCATTTAATTTTTTTTTTTTTTTTTTTTTTTTGTTGAAATTATGAATCAGCAACCACTTATTAAAAAAAAAAAGATCGCTCACTTGAGCAGCATAAATTGGTTTGTAAAATTTTTTTTTTAATTAAAAGGAAAATTTATTTTGTCTAGTTGAATTCGCATTCTTATTAATATTTTAAATCATCAACCATATCGTCGATCTAAAACTTCATAGTAATAGTTTAGAAAAAATGATTATGGCTTACCATCACATGCTGCAACCATCTATTAAATGTGGTACAGCACGTAAGACAAATCCGTACAACATGCCACAACGACCATTAAAGTAGTTATAAATGTCAACTTTTAGAAACTTTTCAATCAAAAAAGATTTTCTTTTTTTAAAAAAATGTCTAAATTGAACAGGGACGTTCTTTATTTGATATTCGAAGAATTTCAAGATGATGAAAAAACTCTTCATTCATGTCTTTTAGTTAATAAGACTTGGTGTGAAACAATTATTCCAATTTTATGGAGGAACCCTTGGAAATACTTAAGACGAGAAAAAGAAAAATCATTATTATGCGTTATTATTTCACATTTATCGAACGAGTCAAAAAATAATTTAAAGAATCTAGGCATTAATTTTTTGACAACTTTATATCATAAACCATTATTTAATTATATTAGTTTTTGTAGACATTTAAATTTATTTAAAGTCAAAACAATAATTAATGCCGTAGATAAAGATTCTGAAAAGATAATTATTAAAAATGATATATTTAGTCTTTTTATTAATGAATATACAAGATTTACACATCTTTATATACCTTGTCAAGTATTTCTTATTCCTGGGACCAAATGTTGCTTTTCAGAAATTGAATTTCTTAGTTGTAATACGAGCGTAAATGATAATATTTTAGCCGAATTAACTGAAGTATGTAAATCAATTAAGGAATTGGAACTTATTATTGAAATACAAAATAATAATTATCAAATTATTAAATTAATTAAAACTCAAAAAAAATTGTTTAGTGTTAGTTTTCTAACCGATTATTTATATAATAATGCTGATGAAACATTTCGTATATTACTTGAAAATTCATTGATTAAACATGCAAATACTATACAATGTTTTAAGGCAACTAAACAACCTGCCACACAAATTCTTTCATCTTTTGTAAATTTAAGAACATTAGAGTTAGATTGTATTTCTATTGATACATGGAATTGTTTAGAGAATTTATCATTACCTTTCTTACAAATTTTAAAGGCTAATCAAGTTCCAATCAAAGCTTTAACAGGATTAATTGAAAATACGAGTGGATTTCTTATTGAAATAAATATTGATTATAAAAATCATGATGAATTAAGTAATAAAAGAATTATTCAAGTCATTTATCAAAATTGTCCATACCTAAAATATCTTAAATTAATGCTAATTAATAGTAATATTTTAGAATTAGAAAATTTATTAATTAATTGTCAACATTTAGATGGATTATTTATTATTATTTATAGTACAATAGATAATATATTTAATTGGGATAATTTATTTGAAATATTAATTAATTCATCACCAATTACTTTATTTAAGTTTAAATTTAGTTTTTGTCCTTCTCATAAACCAATTAAATTTGAATCCTTGAAATTATTTTTTAATAATTGGAAAGAAAGATATCCTATGTTATTACAATTCAGTCAAATAGAAAATATGAATGATTTAATAGAAGAGTATAAAGTAAAAGGAATAGTTAAAAAATGTGATAATTATTTATATGGTAAAGATTTTGAATGGTTCTAAATTTTAAACAATGTAAATTACAATATTTTTTATACGTTTTATAATAAATAAGAAACCATACATTTTCTATAGCCAAGATATTTATATAAGGTATATAAGTCAACTTAATTATAAATATTACTGGTATTTATTTCAATTTTTGGATAATTTATTTATTACACCAAATGATTATACATCAGACCTAACAATAATCTAAAGTAAAATTTCATTACTAACTATCAATTTAAACTTAAAATTTTGCGGGATTTATTTGCAATAACTTTGTGAACTTATTCATCTTTGCTATAAAAAATTTAAATGGTAGTCGACTAAATTCCGATCATCTTGATCGAACTACCAGGTCCATTACTTTTTTGTGTAACATTATAATACTTGTGATAATGTATAAGGATTTTATGATTTCGAAAGCATATTTATTACAATTAGTTTATTTATTTATTTTGGAAGGATAGAAAAAATCTTTTGGAGACCGATTGTATTATGGAACAATGGAATAATATTTTAATGATTTGAGTTTTAAAATGTCAATTTTCATCATAAATTACGTCATAATAAAAAGAATATATAATAAAGTATTACAGTATGATATAATATAAAAGGTACGGAAATTGCAAGTACGAAAAGTATGATGTTAATCACATTAGAAATTTAAAATATTAATTATTGCTGCTACATTATACTGAATAACAACTAAGAAAGGAAAAGTGTTTCAAAATAACTGAGCATTGTTGAAAATTACTTCACAAGCTTGAAATTGAAAAATGACAAATTGAGTAGGTTAACAAAATGAATCAACTTAAAAGAAATGCAACTTAAAAAAAATTTGACTAAATCAAATTTTTGAACTTTATTTTAAAATTGGCAATTTTTGCAATAGACTATTTGATAACAACTTCTTGCATACATAAAATAAATACATTGTGACATCATTTGTAAAATTATTTATGCAGTAAATAAAGTAAATTTGATCTTTAAAAATTATCGTATTTAATATGTTGTGCATAAAATAAGAAATTTCAATTAATAACTCAGCAAATGCAAGAAGGTTAACGTTTTTAACATTGCAAAGAGAACTTAAGAGTTCAATACATTTATAAATCATTCAAATAAAAGTTTGTAAGATTTTTTTACATGTGGTTTCGTATCATACCTGTAATTTTAATAATAGTAATATGTACACGAACAAGATTTATATGTCCAATGGATTATCATAGCGGTAAAAAAATTGTATGTAATAACGGTATTACTTAGTCGTAACGTAAAAGTTTTATTAATACCTATAATTAAATACCAAATTTATCATTTATTTTCCTAATGATAATATTGTAGTATGTAAGTATTCGTAAATAGTTCCGAATTATTTAAAGTATTGAAAAAAAATTAATTATATTGTAATTATTACCTTAAAATGAGCAGAATACTAGTAAGATTTTATTTACATAGTATCATATTTTTTTTAATGAAGAAACAATAAGTTGCGTATTTAAGTTTCATCAGAAAGTAAGAAAGTTCTGATGATTTAATAGTAACTCGGATATTAATGGTAATTAATTTCTAGTAGTTTTATTCAAAATAGTTTGTATACATGTAACCTTTTGGTGTTGTGGGATGTATTACTAAATAATTCATTTGGATGAGTTAATATCATATAGAACGGTAATTAGAAATCAATGTAATATCGTCTAATTATTAATATTAGTGGTAAATTATTAACAAATGACAATAGATTAGACCAATTTTATTGATGTTACTTCTGATTCAATGATTTGGCGTTAATCATTAGATATAATCTGTAATTATGATTAAAATTTGTATAACCTTTTTGTGTGTTAAAATAAAAACCAGCCCGACTGGCGCAATTGGATAACGCGCCAGACCTCTAATGAATGTAAAAATTCAGTAGATATCTGATGATTGTGGGTTCGAGTCCCACGTCGGGTATAGATTTTTTTTTTTCTGTTTCAGTTTCACGTACGATAATTTTTACCTGTTAACTTTTTCAGTAATATAATGGATAATTTGTAGTCATATTTAGTCATATCAACAGATTTGTTTAAAGATGGAAAATACAATTTATTTTTAATTTATTTATTTTTCAGTAGTAATTATTTTATAAAAATAAAATTTATGTGACAGTTTTCCGAACTGGAAGTTTTTTTACTATATTTGATAAAATTAATAATCAGTTAATATTTAATTTAAGAAATATTTTTGAAGATTATTTATTTCATTTGTATTTTTATTATCATTAAGAAATGTTAAAAGTAAAAATTTACAAGTTATTGTGTTACAATAAATTATCACTTCAGATACTAATAGTAAAGGTAAGTCAAATCTTTGACTTTTTTTAATATTATAAATTCAATATTTATATTGACTCATAAATTCTAAAGTTTAAAGTTTCATCATTTTAGTCATCTTTTATAGTGGCGTTCCTAATGGTCTTGTAAATTGTATTTTATTCTAAAAATAAAATATAATAGAACAGTAATCAAAATCGTTCTAACTACGTCCTACCTACTTAAACTAGTTAAATCCATTCAAAATCTTCACCATGCAAATAATTATCATATTTTTCAATTATTCCTTCTGTTTTATATTTATCCATCAAATTAGAATGTCCATCCATATTATTACTTCCTTGACTTAATTGTAATAACATAGGATGTCTACCTTTCCAATTATCAAAAAATAATTTTAAGGAATCTGGTTTAATTTGTCTATAATAAAAACCAAATTTAAATTTAAATAAACTAACAGGTGATAAATCAGTTAAAATATTAAATAAATTATCACAATCAAATACATCTCTCATATTATCAATAATAATATATAAACCAATCAAATCTTTACATTTAACTAATAAATTTTTTAATTTTAAAATATTACTATTTTTAAATAATAATTTAAGATATTTAAGGTTAGGACAATTTTGATAGATAGCTTCAATGATTCTTTTATTATATTTTTCATCATGACGTATATAATCAATTTTTACTAAAATAAGATGTCCACTTGTATTTTCAATTAAACTTGTTAAAGGTTTGATTGGAACTCGACTAGCCTTTAAAATTTGTAAAAAAGGCAATGATAAATTCTCTAAACAATTCCATGTTATATCAAGAGAATTACAATTTAATTCTAATATTTTTAAATTAATAAATAATGAAAGAATTTTTGTTGTAGGTTGTTTGTTTATCATAAAATAATGAATATTATTCGCATGTTTAATCAAAGAATTTTCAAGAGATTTACAAAATGGTTCATCATTCCGTGTACCATTATTTATAAAATAAATATTTGTTAATTTCTTTTGTGTTTCAATTAATTTAATAATCTCATAATTATTATTACGAACTTCAATAAAAAGTTCCAATTCTTTAATCGATTTACATATTTTAGTTAATTCGATTAAAATATTATCATTTATTTTAGTATTACAGCTAAGGAATTCAATATCTGAAAAGCATTGTTCAATTCCAGGAATGAGATGTAATTGAAAATCAAATTGTTGGGATATATAAAGATGTGTATATTTCATATTTTCATTAATAAAAAGTTTGATTATTTCATTTTTAAGTAAAATATTCTTTTCAATTATATTTTCAATATGATTAAAATTTAAATATCTACAAAAACAAATATAATTGAATGAAGGTTTTTGATATAATTTCTCAATATTTTTGTTTAAATTATTTTTTAATTCATCAGATAAATGTGAAATTATTATATTAAATAGAAATTTTTCTTTTCCCTCCTTTAAGAATTTCCAAGGATTTTTCCATAAAATTGGAATAATTGTTTCACACCAAGTTTTATTAACTAAAAGACATGAATAAAGAGCTTTTCCATCATCTTGTAATTCTTCAAATATCAAATAAAGAACATCCCTGTTTAATTTAGACATTTTTTTTATTAAAAGAAAAAAAATATGCAAGTGATTTGTACATGACTCATCTGTAAAACATAAATATTTATGGGTACGTCGTACAAAATACGATTGTCAAAAATTTTTCACGTGGGTAGTACAGAAGAGAAAGTTTCTCTGTTCAAAGCCGATCACATCATACCTATCGGTCTATGTGCCAATTTATAAATTAATTGTATTATAACTATTCCATAAGAATTTAATAAAGTCTTCATATGTTAAAATTCAAAACCAACTTTTATAATTGTATTATTTTTAAAGTGTAAACCGTATTAATCATGTAAACTTAACATTTCTAAACGATATGATATAAAAAATTTTGTTATAAATAATATACTTTAATAAATAACAATTATAAGTTTAATAAATTTCGTAGTTGACAAAAGTGTAATTTTTTAATTATTCCTTCTGCTCTATATTTTTCCATCAATTCTATATCATTTATACTTTATTTTTATCCACTTCCCATCGAATTCTTAATTGTAATTGTATAGAATGCATAGGATGTCGAAATTATTTTTAACGAATCTACTGTAATGATTGTTATTTCTATTGAATCGAAATATAATTTAAATTTGAACATACTAATTGGTGATGATTTTGTTAGTATTATAAATAAGTTATTAAATTCAAGAACAGTAAAGATATCACAAGAAACAATAGTATGTAATTGTTGAAAATTAATTAAAATTCTAAAATGTGTTCTTTTTGATGTATTGGATAAAGATATTTAAAATTTAGACGATTCTGATTAATAGTCCGCCGAATTAACCCTTTTCTTTTAGATAAAATATGTTTTCAATAAGTGATCCATTTGTATTTATAATTAATCTTATCAACCCCTCAGTTGTATTATGACTTTACAGTATATAACAAACAATTCAATACTTTCAAATTAATAAATACTAAAGAATTTTTGCGACGGGAAGTTAAATATTCTATGATATTTGAAATGTTTAATTAACGAGTTTCATATTGAAAGGGAAATAACAATTATGAGATTGTTGAGCTAATTGAAGTTCAAAGAAATTTAGTTAATGGTAACATGGAATCAAATTCGTGCAATAATGATAACCCATTTTGGGCAATTATGTAACATTCGTCTTTTCCATTTTTATTTGGTGTTTCAACGCGGCAACGCCCCATGTGAATTTTTTTTTGCCTTGCTGCGCCTCCCGAAGTCAATGACAAAGAGAAGAATTTTGCTTTCCCATCCTATCAATGTCATTTTGATACTCTCTATACATAGTTCTCGAACAACCTAAGACTTCATATATTTGAGTAGTTTTTTTGTACGATAAAATATTTTGTACAGACTATTATTCCAATATTGTGACGACATATTTGAAAATTTTTTAAAAATTTTCTTAATAATAAGTTGTATTTCTCTGAAACTAAGTTCCTCGAACTCTTCTTATCGTAAATATGGCTCCATTATAACTATATTATCGATTTTGTTACAAGCGTATAGTGTTTTTTTGCTTTCTCTTTTTTCTTCCAAAAAATTTTGGACAGAAGATCAGCGGTCAGAGATCACTTTTCTATCCTTTCATGCTTTATCGTTAAAAAAAAAGAACCCCATAATTATCTTTGTAGATAATGGACATTATTGGAGACAGTCTTAACCAATTGTAATCGTAATTATATATCACCTATTTATTATAATTTTACAATAAATTAAATTACTTATATAGCCAATTACGTTGTAATTTCTTAAATTGTCTTGAAATTAAAGAAAAAAAAATTGATTAAGATTTTTTGAAATTGAAACAGTATTTTAAAATTTATCTTGAAAAGAAAAGAAAATTTTATTAACTTGATTTTAAAATCATGTAAATATTGTTATTATTGTTATTGACAAATTTTAAATTTTTGTAACATCAAGGAAACTTTCTTACCAATAATGTATGATTATTATGATTAAGCAAACATAGCCTTAACATGCATTGTTTATCAAACATACGTTATTAAGAAATTAAAGCTGTAAAATAAACTAAAGAGTCAAATGTAATAGTTTATATTTTAACATATAGTAAATATAAGGAACAAGTAATAAGTTATATAGGAATTAAATCAATTTAATTATCACCACTTTTTTCAGCACCTACTATTTTGACAATTAATTTGAAGTCACAAACTATACTAGGAAATAGAAACCGGTGAAGTCCGTTGCTTATTAATAAGATTCTATGTCAATATAGTGAATATAAATCATGAATTACAAATAAACAATAAGCAATAAAACAATTGTTTTGCAAAAAAAGGGATATAAAAGGAAATGAGCTGGCGTAGTTTTAGGAATTATGATGTAAGGAATGGAAGGAAAATTGCATGAGTTACGGATCAAAACCGTTTAGTACATAGCAATAGAATGTCTTCGCTACGCTCTGAACAATAAATGAAAAAAAAAATTATTATCTAAAAAAATAAAATTTTAAAATAGAATATACCTTCATAATTTAACTAAAACTAGAAATTCCATTATTAATTATTGGACTATAATTTTCTGATGCATTGATCTGCGTCACGATTGTTTACAATGTAAAGTTGGACAAGGAGTCAAGGACATGCTCATAATCCTATTTTATTTGCCAGTATGATAGAAAGAGATTTTATTTGTCTACTAATTTTATTGGATTGTTATTTTTTTATTATAGAAAAATGAGCACTTACTATTTATTGACGTCTACAGCAGGCAGAGTCACGTGATTATAGTAAAGATATTTGTAACATGTCCACTTTTCATTTTTAGTAAGTATTCTGAGACTTAGAATTTTTTCGGCTAGTCAAAACTATTTGTCACACCCCTTATTTGTTACAAGCATAATTTCTTAATGACGTAATGTTGCCAAAACTACTCCGCCCTGTGGTCAATGCAGATCTGTGCGTCAAAGTGTATCGGAAATAATACGGCCCGAAAAAAATTTTTTTTTTGTTGTAATTTCTACTTTTGGCTAAAATATTCCCATTTTAGTAGCTTCATTTATAATATATTAAAGTAAACAAAAAAAAATTTTTTATCTAATAAAATTTGCCTAAAAAAAATTAAAATTTTTTTACCAGTAAAACAAATTACTAAATAACCAATGGAAACTGAATTTAGTAAACTAATTATCTCAGATAAAGATACTGATACAATGGATACCAAAAATTGTTCATATTGCAATATACCTTTTACTGAAGAATTATGGTGTAAAGAATGTATTAATTCTTTAGAAAAATTAGCAGAAAATGGTGATAAAGAAGCAATGTTTAATTTAGCCAAATGTTATTATAATGGAAAAGGAACAGAAAAGAATTTTGAAAAAGCCTTTCATTGGTATCAAAAAGCAGCAGAAAAAGATCATATTGATGCAATGTTTGATGTAGCAAATATCTATTATAATGGAGAAGGAACAGAAAAGAATTTAGAAAAAGCCTTTCATTGGTATCAAAAAGCAGCAGAAAATGGCAATGAAAATGCAATGTTTAATTTAGCCATATGTTATAAAAATGGAGAAGGAACAGAAAAGAATTTAGAAAAAGCCTTTTATTGGTATCAAAAAGCAGCAGAAAAAGATCATATTAGTGCAATGTTTAGTTTAAAAGTATGTTATAGTAATGGAGAAGGAACAGAAAAGAATTTAGTAAAAGCTTTTCATTGGTGTCAAAAAGCAGCAGAAAGAGATTATATCATTGCAATGGATAGTTTAGGCAATCACTATTATAATGGAGAAGGAACAGAAAAGAATTTAGAAAAAGCCTTTTATTGGTATCAAAAAGTAGTAGGAAAAGGTCATAGTGATGCAATGTTTGGTTTAGCCAATCAATATTATAGTGGAGATGGAACAGAAAAGAATTTAGAAAAAGCCTTTCATTGGTGTCAAAAAGCAGCAGAAAGAGGTTATAT
>JADRCO010002242.1:0-14526 GCA_021464525.1 Rhizophagus sp. LPA8_4_AMF | reverse complement strand
ACTACTCAAGGGGGGTACTATTCCAGGGGGATACTATATGCAGCGCTATACGGTATTGGTATTTTATACACTATTGTTTTCATGTTTAATTAATATTCTTAATCCTTGATGTTACAATAATACAATAATTTAAGTAAAACTTGTAGAGTAACTAAATAAAAATACACCTACCATATATTTCTTATATTTATTAAAAATTTTTATGTATAATTTTTTTATGAAGTAATGGATATGTATATGAATACTTAGTGTAAATTAAGAAATTTTATTTCTTTAAAATATATAAAATATTTGAAACTAAATAAAAACTTTACCTAATAAACTGCTAGGTTTCAAAAAGTGAAAAAGTAAGATTTTTTTAAAAAATATTTAATACTTTTTACAATGTTTTATTAGACATATATGTATTAAATAGCATGAAAAATTCTTGTACCATAATAGCATACTAAAAATTATGTGACTTTACTCTCCTCTTAATTAAATAGTTAAAAAGAAAAGATTTTTTTTTTAGAAAAAAGAAGGGGGATAATATACATACATAGGGAAGGTACTAGAGCCCATATTTATGGTAATTAATTATTTTTAATTCTACTAGTAAGGGTATGGCTTATATGCTATAATATTGGTTACTCATTTTGGAAATTGTATAATTTGGTGATAGAGAATTTGGAAAATTTTTTAGTACTGATATAGGTATAATCTAAAAGTTACATGTTTACACGTGACTTCATCTAATGAGTGTCATCGATTGTTGAATTTCAACAGGGGCAGGCTCAACAAACGTGTTAAAGGGAATTACATCATAACCGGTTTTTAATATAACGACAGCCACATTTTAAATGAGCAAATGTTATATGTATATAAACGGTAAATTTTAAATTAAATTAAATTTTTAATTTTTAATTTGGTACTACGACCGAAAGTTCCCCAAATATTTTCGTGTATATGAAATAATTTTTAATTTTTAACGTCCTTTGAGAAAGTAATTCCGTCAATTGGCGTAAATCTGATCAATAAGTATAGTGCAACATAATAAAACTTTATTTTTTTTTTTATCTTGCACGAATCTAAACGTGTCACTCGCGTTATATTCTATTCTGTACATCATAAAGTATGATTTTTTATGTTACAATAAAACAATAAAATAATGGCGGGTTTTCTTTTGTACAATAATACTATATCCTTATAAAGTAACACTGTTATAACCGGTTACTCTACCCTTTTGTCTGAATTCTGTTATACAAAAAATTTAATCTGTGCTATATGTAAAAAGAATACTTTTAAATTCACCCCTTTGAAATAAATAACCAATCAGATTTAAATTCTTGCCATATTTTTTTAACACACAGTCTTATGATAGAATATGTGATAAAAGGGTTTGATGTGATATAATATTACAATAATATTACAAAAATTTTAGGATTTCTCATGTAATCTCAGCCAAAAGTTGATAGTTACAGAAATTAACAACATTATGCAAACGAATGTAGGACCGTATCTATCCTCATATGGTCCAGATTCTCTTTTTCTAATTTTTCTAACACGCCAAAGATAAGTTCCAAGGGCGTATAACATGACTATCATTGTGACAGAAACCAAAAAAGCGGCTGCGGTAACGGTAATTTTATCACCAAAATTCAATAATCCAATTGCAAAGCCGCCCAGGACCACTGTGAAATTGAGCCAAGACAAGAAAGTTCTTTCATTGGCAAAAAATACTTTAGGTTCTACACGCACAGGAATGGCAATTTTTTTTCCATGGTAAGTTTTAGGAACCTTCCCAGCAGGTGTAACTGTTGCTAAATATTCTTCTAGTTCTTCAAGTGAAGAAATATGTGGTGTACTATGTAGTTGGGTATTTGTATTTTGGCTTGAAGATGCAGATTCACTTGAACGATCTAATAATGGTGTATTTTCAGATGCATCTTCATCATCTTCGTCATCTTCTAGACTATCAACTAGAACTTCAATATCCTCAGTTCCAGAAAAAGGATTACCCCTTTCATTGGCTGGTGTAGTTGGATTACTTGCAGTAGGGCGTTCAAGTCTAAAATTACTTGGAGGTTTGCGAATATCAATATCCATTTGTGGAAGCCAGAAAGGAAAAAGTGGGATTTGACGGCTATCCATAAGAGTTGCGACACCATGAATAAACTTTGAGAATTTTGGAACAGCTTCAACCTGAAGTATGATTAATTTATTAGAATTCCTTATGCGCGAATAAAGTGACTATTAAATTATTAACGTACCAAATGACTTTGCACTAATTCTTGAACCCATTCTGGTGGCTCTTGGCCATACTGAGTCTGTAACTTAACTTCCAGAATTGCATAAGGAAATCTTTCAATCTCATCATCAGATAACTTTGAAAATGGATAATCTATCCCAATATCCATTCGACGCCAGTTATTACCGGATCGGAGTCTCGGATTATCTTCGAAATTATCTTCACGTATCATACTTAGCTCCGTATCAAGTGAAATACGAACGCGAGCATCACCAGGTAATTGAAAAGCAGTACGGTTATAAAAACTTCGAACAACTAAATTTATGTTATACGAGAATTAATTATGCACCATTAAGTGTAAGAATCCTATAGAAAGTGTACGCACCTGGTCTTAATTTTTTGGTAAGGACACGATATTGCACTTCAGAAGCTAATTGAGCAAGAGCTTCGATTTCTTTTTCACTCTTTCCTTTTTGTTTCAATTTTTCAAATGTCTTGTCCATATTATATTCTCCACGTAGATACTTGTTCACATCTTTTTCCTTGATGCCGAACCGCGCTTTTACAGATTTTTCGCCGGTCCAATCTTCTCGATGTGTTTTACGTTCAACGAAGATCTCGTTGGTGTCCATCCCCCCATACCATCTTAATCGAATGGCTTCGGCCCCCTCGGACTTTTCCAATCGGCCAAGATAAAGATCGAAATTTTCATTATCAAAATAAATTGAAGTAATTGCAGAATCAGCTGGTTCAAATTCCTTATTAGGATTAAATACTAACACCGGAAGGTGTTTAAGAATAAGAAGTTTTAACTCTGTAATATTATCCGGATGAACCCAATATTTTGTGGTATTTCGAACAAAATTCTGTTGTTGGCCACCGGCAGCGGCGTTACCCTTAACCGGATTCCCACGAGTTCGAACAATATCATAATTACGTGATAACTTTACGATTAACGCGTCATAATTTTCCTTATAAAAAGGTTTTGCATTCAACCGTGCCATAAACATGGGCTTTAAAACCCATCTAGTTTGTTTATCATGCTTCTTAATAATCTTTAAGAAACCTGTATAATTCAAACGGGTAAACTTGGCAAGGTCATGAACATCAGCGATTATCATGGATAATTCTTCTTCAATCGCAAGAAAATCATCCTCGGTTGCAGAATTTGCTTCCATTATGTCATGGATTTCCTTCTCACAATGTTGAATTCTCCTATTTATCTCTCCAGACTTAACATCTTGAAAAGTAAATACTTTTTCGAGTTCTTTCTCGAGTAATTCAAAGAAAATGGTTTCGTCTTCCTCACTCCATTGATTACCACGAGTTCGAGTTTTTAGCTCTCGTTTTAGCTCATCGTAGCTCAAATAATAGAATGTCCATTCAGGATAAAGAGAAGTTTTTAGGTGATGTCCAAATTTCATAATATACAAATAAATATTATACGGACAAGTAAAAGTCAGCAAGTGTAAAAGCACTGCAAGTTTTGGCAAAAATTGGGTTTAAATATTTATTACATATTTTTAACTGTATACTCTCCATACAAGAATGGTAATAAAATTTGTTTACGCCGAAGAAACGCCACACAAATAAACCTTATATGTTGAAGGAAGTTAGAAAAGGACGCCTATTATGATATTTTAAACAACAAACATTATGATTATCATTGATGAAAACTATTTAAATATAGAATAGCTTAGTAAGTAGCACATTATAATATATTGTGCCAATTTCATTGATTTTACTTTTCTCCGACATATTATAACTAATAATTCTCATTAATCCAAATTGGAGATGAAACTAGCTAACTTCTTTCAAAGAACCTTAAATTCACAAGAAAAGAAATAACGAAAGTAATGCAGTGAAACTTCACAAAAGAATCAGATTGGATCTCGCTACAATTTACAAATGCAAATGCAACAATTTAAAATCGAATAAGGATCTGCATCAATCTTTGCAAATTATTATTTTTAAATAATCCGTAGCAAAAGTTGGCGTTTTTTTTCAAGTATAATCATGTGAAAATTATCGTGCAACTTATTTGCATTTCAGCAATTGATTCATTACTTCTAAAATTCAGTGTTGTCAATTGGTTACGGTTTGCCCCATAAATTGATCAACCGATACGGCCAAAATTAGTAGGCAGTTTATAATACATATGATTTGATTGGCCAAAATTTAAAATCTCGGCCAAATCAAGTAGTAGCTTAGATTATATATATGATAAATGCGCAATTACTATTCGGAAAAATATAATTGATCTGCATATAACTGATAAGACATTATGAATATTATATATTTTGCTTATCTTGGAAACAAGATTAAGACGTAAAAATGTACGGTTTGGGATCATCAAATAAATTTGTTCAAATTAAAAATTTAATAAAAATTTTTAGAGTGCATATCTATAAAATAATTCAACGTAATTTAATAGATATTGATTAAAGCTACAAAATGACGTTAAGATTATCCTGTTTGTTTATCTAAATCAAGAGTTATTAACCTGTAAAATCAGGTATTTTATATATAATCTTCAGATTTGAAACATGGTCAGTCATTATAATTTTGGCTGGAATATAAGCTTAATTCTAGTCAGTATCAAAAGTAGCTAAAGTATTATATCACATGATTTGATTTCTGTCTAATCATAAATCATGTCAATATTAATTTCAGTCACATGATTTTAATTTAAAACATATTAGTTATTTACTGATAAATAAATATATAAATGGGTTATCATCTGAAGAATGATGACCCATTTATATATTAAACTGGATCAGTAAATAACTTTTTTATTATTCTGGATATACTAATTGGTCTGCCAGTTTATAACTAGTGGAAAATTTCCTAGATACCAATTAATAGCTAGGTGATAATATAATTTGTTGTGGTTCTCACTATACTAAAGTAATATATACTTATAATCAAATGTGTAAAAAATCTTTGAATAATTTCAAGATAAAGAAAAATGATTTTTAAAGTCTAAATTTTATAGGTGCAAAAATATCAGATATAAATATTCTTTATTAGATATCTGAAATTTAAATTTTTTTTCTAAAAAATTTTATCTCTACAAAATTATTTTAAAGTATTAAATATAGGATTTTAGAAACTAAAAAATTACTACTTTGAAATATATTTTCTTTTTAAAATAATTTTTACAGAAACTTTATATTAAAAATAATATTTGCTTATTTTATATAGCAAAAAATTTTCAAATTACAGTTAATTTAAAAATCTAAAATTTTGTTCAAAATTCTGGTCAAAAGCAAAATTAAATTGAATTAAATTAATAACAAATAATGTTTTACATTTTGCAAATTTGCATCACCAAAATAAATTTTTCTTTTTATTTTTTTATATAATATAAAGGTAAATTTAAATTTTATTTCTATGTATGATACTTAAATCTTGCTTTTTTTTAAAAAAAGAATATTTTTTATACTAATTATTTAATTCTAGTCAGAATTAAATACAATATGTAATTTATCAAAAAAACCTGAAAAAAAAATTTATTCAAACCTATCTTTAATACTTTAAGTAAATTTGCAGAATAGGTGATAAAATATATATAATTATATATTTTTTAAAAAAATTTGTATATTAAGAATTTCTTTTTTACAAATTTTTATAAGATTTAGTAAGCATCATATAAGAGAATAAAATATATATTTGTTCATAATATAATTCCAAAAGTTCTTTTTTAATTTTGCAATACATTTACAAGATTATTGTTATAGTCTTATAAAAGAATTTTCTTTAGAATATCATACTAAAAATATATTTAAAATGTACCTAAAATATATATTTAAAAAATTTTTAAAAATTGCAATTATAAATATATTTTAAATGTATATATCATTATGATGTGGTAATTTTTTGATAAAGCAATGAAAGCCATTAAAATAGTTAACAGTTTTAGACAAATAGATACTATTGATGCACAAAAAATTCTTCTTGATTATGCTAAAAAATATAATAATATTCCATTATATAACTAGTTCTTTAGTGTAAATTTTTTATTTGTAACCTGCTTCATTAAAAAATGCATTAGAGAGTAATAGAGAAATTTGAGAGCAAACAACTAATAAAGGATATATTGGGTCTAAACAGCTTTCTACAAAATAATTATATTTTCTCAAATAACTTTTTATATATGAAAAAGCATTTTCTATGGGATTAAAATCTAGTAAATATGGAAGAAACTCTATACATATACCAAATGTATCCAAATATCTAAGTAGTCCATCATCATGATAGATTCTTACATTGTCTAAAATTAGTACACTTTTTGCATATAAATATAGATTTATCTGAGGCAACTAAAAAATAATAAATTGAATTATTTTATTGTTAATAAAATAATAAAATCAAATTATTATATATCGTAGCACTTGAGAAATTACAAATTCCTTAAATTTTTCCTTTGTACAATCACCTTCTATGATATCCACAATAATAATACCATCTAAGAAAAGTGCTAGTAAAAGTGTATAACATTTTTCACGAATAAATGCATCTTTTTTAATAGCTCTTATATTAATTTCTGAATAGCCATATTTATGCAAAATTATTTGATCATTTTTGGCTGATTCATCTAAAAAAATTAGCTGTTCATGTTGATATTGAATACCTATACATGCCATAAAAGCATTGCAAAATAATCATTACGTTCTTTTGCTATTTTATGTAATTAAAAATAAATAAATATGAGAAAACGTTATATTTGCATGATATAAGATAAAATAAAAACCTTTTTTCATATTATTCCACAATAGGTTAATGTTTGCCACTTTGAACTTTCATTTCCTGAACAATTTCACTAAGATATAAATCTGCATTTGTCTGAACTGTACTCTGCAGTATCTGTTTATAAAATTTTTGAGTAATATATAATAAAATTATGATAGCTACATATGTTGTTAATACTTACATTTATATCATTCTGGTCAAAGATTTTGTGTTGTCCTAGTATTTTTTTCCAGAGGTTTACAACTGTTTTCCACTTTCTATACAAATGTACTAGCACTTTATTTATCAAGCTTATACTTACATAAAGTATTTATGAGATCTTCTGCTTAGAATAACCATCATTTTGAAGATATATTATGTGCCATTTTAAATCATTACTATATATTAGAGGCATTTTAAAAAATATATCTATAAAAGACTTTAAATTTCCATAAAATATTGATGTTAATTTATTTATAACTTGATATAATATTATTGATAGAGTTGTAGAAAAAATATTTACCAGGAAATCTGGAAAAATCTTTATCATTATAAAGTTTAATCAGGATAAAAGAGGAAAATTTGGAAAATCATGCGATTTTCCCATGATATAATGACCTGTATCTAAATATACCTTTTTGAAAATAGCTATAATAATTTTACATTAAAATACATAATTTTAAATCTAACATATTTATATATTGTTTGAGAACCTTTTAGAATTGTATCAATATCTATAAAGTATCTATAATATTGACTAGTAATTTTATTTAAAAATTTTATTTTATTTTTTAATAATTTTTTTAAAGAAATTTTTTAAGTTTTTATTAGGATTTTTAGATAATTTTTTAATAAATTTTCAATAAAATTCATTTGGAATTTTCTTTAAAAATTTTTTTATATATAAATTTAAATCTATAATTAGTATTATAAATTTAAAAGATTCTTATATGTGCAAAGCACGTAATCTACTAATTTCATATGCATTTTTATATTAGATTAAAATAATAATAAGTGCTACTAAGAAAATGGTGCTTAAAATTTTTAACAAAATACACAGAAAATAAAAGTAATGTACGCTGTGCCTACTGCACAAATTCAATTTACATTACTGTTTATAATTATATAATTTGTAATAAAATTTGAATTTATGTGATGATTTTGTATAAAATTTCTAATAAAATTAGGCATATAAAGTTATATTAAAATTTTGGATCTGGATCTGAGTAATATATGTATTTTTCAGGATTCTTTACTACTCTACTAGCTGAAAGATTCTTCAATCTTAAGTTCTTTAGCTGTAAATATATTAGAAAGAATTTCTACTTTAGCAGTATTACGCAAGTAATAAGGTAGTTATGTAAATTAGTGGTATATATTTTATTTTTTGAAGAGTTAGTGTAGGTTATAAAAATTGCATCATAGCAGGTTCTTGGATATCATTAGGGTTCTGATCAGTTCATTTCAGTACAGTTTTTGCCAAAACTAAAACTGACCCAAATTGATTAGTATCAGTATTGTTAATAATTGAAACTGATCAGTTTTAGTAATCATTAATACCAAAATTGAACAGTAATTACTGAAACTAAACTGATTTATCAATTTATTATCGGTTCAATTTTTAATGTTTTTGCAATATTTTTATTAAAATAATTAAAAAAGTTGCAAAATGTTATTTTTTATTAAATTACTAATAAAAAATATTTCATAATATTTTTTGTTAAAACAATTAAAACATTTGTGAAAAATGTTTTTTTTATTAAATTATTAATAGAAAATGTTTTCACAACATTTTGTTAAAATAATTATTAATAAAAAATATTTTTGCAATAATTTTGTTAAAATAATTATTAATAAAAATATTTTTGCAATATTTTTTATTAAAATAATTAAAAAATATTGCAAAACGTTTTTTTTATTAAATTATTTAACAAAAAATGGTTTCACAACATTTTTGTTAAATAATTAAAAACGTTTGCAAAAAACTTTTTTATTACTAGATTATTAATAAAAATGTTTTCACAATATTTTTTATTAAAATAATTAAAAACATTGCAAAATATTTTTTTTTATTAATTTACTTAACAAAAAATGTTTTTGCAATGGTTTTGTTAAAATAATTAAAAATATTTGTAAAAAATATTTTTTTTTATAAATTTTTAAGTAAAAAATGTTTTTATAACATTTTCTATTAATATGATAAAAAAATGTTGCAAAATATTGTTATTTATTAAATTACTTAACAAAAAATATTTTTGTGACGTTTTTTGTTAAAACAATTAAAAATGTTTGTAAAAAATGTTTTTTTTATGAATTTATTAGTAAAAAACATTTTCACAACATTTTCTATTAAAATAATAAAAAATGTTGTAAAATGTTTTATTAAATTACTTAACAAAAAATGTTTTCACAACATTTTTTGTTAAAATAATTAAAAATATTTGCAAAAAATTTTTTTTTATTAAATTATTAATAGAAAAACATTTTCACACTATTTTTGTTAAAATAATTAAAAATGGTTGTGATTAATAAAAAATGATTTTGCAATATTTTCTATTAAAATAATTAAAAAACGTTGTGAAATATTTTTTTATTTATTAAATTATATGTTAAAAATGTTTTGCAATATTTTTTGATGTTTTAATAAAATATGTTGTGAAATATTTTTTAATATTTTAATAAGAGTGAATTTATTCCTCACCTAAATGAGGAATATTATTACTTACCCCTCTTACGTAATAAGCATTTTTTTTGATTGGCTAATTTTTTTAACTTTAACGATTAAAAAAAATTACATAACCATTCATTTTTTTTACATTAAAAATTTATTAAATAGAAGAATAAAATAGTTATTCAAAATTAAAACTTTACAATTATTTATTTTTGACATAACTAGCAATAATAATAATGTAAAAAAAGAGAACCCACAACAATAATAATAAAAAATTATAAGTCCAGTCTCGTATTCAAGCTGGCACCCTACAAAAGAAACAATTAAAAAAAATGTTAAAATGTTTCTTGATTTAAAAAAAATAACATAACATGCGCCTCCTCTATTTATTACCTTAAAGTCTGATTTCATGTCTAAGCTGGTATCCTACAAAAAAAATAATTAAAAGAAACGTTAAAACGTTTCTTAATTAAAAAAACATAACATGCATCTCCCCCTATTTCTTACCTTAAAGTCCAGTTTTGTGTCCAAGCTGGCATCCTACAAAAGAAACAATTAAAAATATTTTTTAATTAAAAAAAATAACATAATATGCGCCTCCCTTATTTATTACCTTAAAGTTCAGTTTCGTGTCCAAATTGGCATCCTATAAGAGAAATAAAAAGAAACGTTAAAACATTTCTTAATTAAAAAATACGCGCTTCTCCTTTTTATTACCTTAAAATCCAGTTTCGTATCCAAATTGGTATTCTACAAAAGAAATAATTAAAAGAAACGTTAAAATGTTTCTTAATTAAAAAAATATAACACGCGTCTCCCCCATTTCTTACCTCAAAATCCAGTTTTGTGTCTAAGCTGGCACCCTACAAAAGAAACAATTAAAAGAAATATTAAAATGTTTCTTAATTAAAAAAATATAATACACACCTTTCCTCATTTCTTACCTCAAAGTCCAGTTTAGTGTCCAAGCTGGTACCTTACAAAAGAAATAATTAAAAGAAACATTAAAATGTTTCTTAATTAAAAAACACATGCCTTCCTTTTTATTACCTTAAAGTCCAGTTTTGTATCTAAACTGGCATCCTACAAAAGAAATAATTAAAAGAAATGTGAAAACATTTCTTAATTAAAAAATATAACACGTGCCTCCTCTTATTTCTTACCTCAAAGTCTGGTTTCGTGTCCAAGCTAGCACCTTACAAAAGAAACAATTAAAAGAAACATTAAAACATTTCTTAATTAAAAACATGCACCTTCCCTTTTTATTACCTTAAAGTCCAGTTTCGTATTCAAACTGGCATTCTACAAAAGAAATAATTAAAAGAAATGTTAAAATATTTATTAATTAAAAAAATATAACACGCGCCTCCTCCCATTTTTTACCTAAAGTCCAGTTTTGTGTCCAAACTGGCACCCTACAAGAAAACAATTAAAAGAAATATTAAAACGTTTCTTAAATTAAAATAAAAAAAAAATAACATGCGCCTCTTCCTATTTCTTACCTTAAAGACCAGTTTTGTGAGTGATTTCATGTTCAAGTCGGCATCCTGCAAACAAAAAGCTTTGACATGAAATGAAACTGGAAAACCTAAAAAAAAGAAAAAACACCCTGGCGCAATGTTGGGTTTTGGACAGATTTTTAGGATTTGGTAAAGTTTTGGACAAGTTTTGGACATATTAAAACTGTCCAAAAGCTGTCCAAAATCTGTCCAAAACTGAGGGTTTTGGACAAACTTCCCAACACTACCCTAGCGTATAAACAAATAACTGATTGACTGATATGACGTAATTGTAAAGTCTAATCAGCCAATCAGTGATAGGGATGTGTAATATTGATTGGTATCTGAACTTTTCGCCAAAATCCATTTCACTGAAATACATTTCGCCAAAGTCATTTCACTAAAGGATATTTCACCGAAGGAATATTTTGCTGAAAGAACGTTTTGCCATAATACCATTGCACTGAAACTCCATTTCACCAAATTCCATTTTGCTAAAGCTATTTTATCGAATGGACATTTTGCCTAATAGATATTTTGCTGAATGGACATTTCGCTGAAAAATTATTTATTCCATTTGGTTATTTTATTGTTTTTACACTAAATGCATAAAGAAATCTTTCTAAAAAAATTTTTGAATTAGCAGAATTTTATCAAATTTATCTCATTGTTTATAATACGGTACATTAATCTTTTTTTTTACTTACTTTTTCGTGAATAAATGTTTTCAGGAAAATAAAGTTATTTATTATCGCTTAATAATTAATATCAGTTACTTGAATGTTAAAGTGATAATATCCTAAAAAAAAATATCAAATATTGCACGATGAATTTTTTTTTATAAAATGTTAATCATTACTAACTTACCATCATTTTTGGTGAAATGTCTATTTGGCGAAATAGAATTTGGCAAAATGGAATTCGGTGAAATGGACAATTTAGTGAAATGGGTTCGATAAAATGCACTTTTGGAGAAACGTCCTTTTGGCAAAATGTCCCTTCGGTGAAACATCCCTTTGGCAAAATGGCTTCAGCAAAATAGGTTTCAGTAAAATAGATTTCATATGAAATGTATTGTAACCATCATCCTAGGGTGAGGAATAAATTTTTCCTTTTAGTAAAAATATGTTGCAAAACATTTTTTTATTAATTTACTTATTAAAAAATATTTCACAACATTTTTTTTAATAGTCAACTGATCAGTAAATCAGTTCAGTAAATTGCAATTACTAAAACTGATCAGTAAATTTACCAAAATTAATCAGTAAATTTACTGAAATGATTGGTAAATTGGTTTGATAAATCGCAAAACTAATACTGAAACTGCAATTACTAAAACTGGTTGGTAAACTTACCAAAAGTTTCAGTTTGGTAAATCAGAAAACTGAAACTGTTTTGAAACTGAACTGATTAGTATAGTTCAGTAATTATTGAAACTAGTCAGAGTTCTAGATATCACGTTCCTTTGACTATAAGGCAATCTGCTAAGATGAAGTGCTTAAAGATGTACTTCTATCTATATAAGAGCAAGTTCTACTAATAGTACACACAGAAAGTTCATTAGAATAATGGGTAGTATTATACTTAATAATCACAGGTCGAAAGCTATTGGCTAATAGTTTAGCCAAAAAATAGTATTCAATAGGACATATATTCAATTGGTAACTATTTGAAATATCAGGTAATCCAGATTGATCGTATTTTTTAATTTGAATAAATTAAGCAATAATTCAATAGTCATCATTCAGTTTAATATATGATTATTTACTGCATGTAAAACTGAATTCAATAGGTATGCAACTGATTGATAACTGTCAAGCATCAATCCATTAGTCTTTTTTTACTATACCATTTTATTATTATAAATATGAATTATTTGCCAATCAGTTATTATATATAAAATATAATATGTACTAAAAGTTTAATTTTTAATTTCTGATTACTTTGTTTGAACAAATAATTTAAAACCTATACTTTTTTATTTTTCTCAAAATAATCAAAACAAATTCTTTTTGTTCTATAATTTCAAATTGATTTCTTCTAAAGAAAAAAATTTTTTTATATAGATTTTGACAATCCCAATATTGATAACTCTCTCTTAAGATTTTGATCAGTTCAGTTTGGTACAGTTTTTGCTAAAACTGATACTAAACTGAAAGTATTGGTAACAGTTTTAATAATTACTGAAACTGATTAGTTTCAGTAATTCAATTACCAATACTGTTACTGATCGGTAATTGCTAAAAACTAAACTGATTTACCGATATTGCAAAATATCTTTTAGTGATAATTTAATAAAAAATGGTTGCAACATTTATTTTATTAAAATTAAATGATTAAAAATGCTGCAAAATGGTTTTTTTTCATTAAATTATTTATTTCACAATATTATAAAAATTTATCATATATTACAAGCTACGTCCTGAATGTTGCATTTATTTTTTGCATGTATTATTAATAAAGTGAGTTAAAAATAAATACATACTGATATACGAGTACATCTTAGTATAGTTATATTATTCACAATATATTTACAGTCAGATCTCAATATACTGATATTTGACATACCAATACACTATTAAAAATTTGATATACCGATAAATTTTAAATTTCCACTATATGTGAAGACATATAAATATCGGTATAATTTGATATAACAATATTTTTTAAATTTTTTCATATGAGTCCTGACATATCGTTATATAAAGGTTTGACTGTATCACTTTATGTATTGACACTATTCCTACGCTTACTATCATAAATAATTAATAAAATGAATTTTACATTTGCCAAATAATTCTTTTTAATATTTTTTTTCTTATCTTTATAAATTTTTTTTTTTTTTTTTTCTTTCCAAAAGGTGCAATCATGTTTATTGATAATAATGCTAAAGTAATACAATATATTTACAAAGTAAAATAAAAATAAAGTATTTTAATTAAAATTAAGCATTACCAACTAACTGCCTTTCTAAAACCAGAAAAAACTGACCAGTTACCTCGAGTTCAAAGGTAACTTACGTTATGAAAGACTTAAAAACATGCAAAATTTATTTGTCCAGTACGCAAATGCAATTTGACATATTGTTGAATCCCTAAAAAATTGCACTAAATTGTTCTTTTATGTAATAAAATCACATACCATACATAAATGTTCTCATTAAGAACCTTTAGCTTAGATTGAGTAATATAGTAACCTATAGAAGGATCACCTGAGGACCCCAAATAATACATATAAAGGTCACATCAAAATCAAAATTTTTTACTATAATTAATAAGCAAATTATTTTTTATTCCTGCTAAGCAAATTTTTAATATGACTATAAAATTATTGCGCTATTAAGCAACTTGTTTTATGACTTATATATATAAAAAATTTTTATAAAATGTTTTATTAAT
>JADRCO010002241.1:0-14526 GCA_021464525.1 Rhizophagus sp. LPA8_4_AMF | reverse complement strand
GTTTGTCCTAGGACATATTAATATATTAATATATTAATATGTCCTAGGACAAACTACTTTTGGTTTATTTTTTATTTTTTTATATTTTTATTTTGATTTAGGAACGTTACTAACGTTCCTTTCTTCCTTTTCTTTTAGGTACAGCCTTCTTGAACATGAATTTCAGCTTGGGCTTCTCTTGGATTTTGCCTTGGAATAGGTTGGTGATTTATTTTTTTTTATTTTTATCTTCTATTTTGATTTGGGAACGTTACTAATGTTCCTTATTACAAAAAATTTATTTTATATTAATAGGCATGTGATTTGATACAAGCAGATTATCATTGTCTGATTACAATTATATTATGCAATACAAAAACAAGAAATCCAAGATCTTAAACATATTAAGTAAAAAGATTCATATAGTATATTAAATAAATATTTATATCAAATATGAAGAGGTGAGGAGATTTACAGTGAAACTTTTAATAATATAAATAATTAAAATGAAATTTTAATTAATTCTGTTAATACTTCCATCATAGAAACTAAGAACTATTCTGTGAATTATGTAATTAATGAAAAGGAAAAAAAAGAAATCCAGATTCAAGCCACTTTGTGATAAGCAGAGCTCAGATGTGAAGCATTTTAGTGAATCAAATGTTTAGTGCAATTAGATTTGTGCAGTAAATCTTTTGGGGATTTCTGTCAATAAAAACATTTCTTTAGATGCTAAATTTGAAAAACTACAGAAAGGGTTTGAAGAAAAAATAAAACAAAATCAAATAAAATAAAAATTAAAATGGCTGAAAGGGATTTCCTCCAGAATGTAATTGTAATCTCTTCAAAAATGAACTTTTTTTTACCCATAATTTAAATACTTCTTGATACAACTTATTAATCTTTGAGTTTAGTGTATTTATTAAGAATTATTAAACTTTAGTTAAGAATCTTTTCAAGTTATTCAAGTTTTTTTATAACTAAACTATATTTACATGAATGAGAACATTGCAAAGCAATATGCTGGACACTTTATAAAGAAACAACCTTCAGATTTTCACATTTTTTTTTGACTTATTCTCTGCAATAAAAATTTCCCTTTAAGCATTTGTGTATAGTCATATTTATTCCATTATAGTCTACTTCAAATTCACCATTTACTATTGGCTTCCATCCAGCACATGATAACTACCTCTTGATTGAACTGAATCTTGTATATAAAGTGATATTTAGAGTCATTTGTATCATAAATCATCACAAAGCTTATAAACAAGATGGGTTTTGCAAGTAAAAAATTATCAAACCAAACCAAAAGTTTTATAAGTTTCAAATTTTACAATGGCACAGCAACAGATTTTTGTTCTGATTTGTCAAATTGTCATTTATATAAATGTTAATAAAGAATTTGAAATAATAAAATAAATAAATTTATTCAATTGAAGATTATTTAAAAAATCGATTGTACGTGATCAATCAATCAATCAATCAAGTTAATCGATTTTCTACATGATGAAAATATGGAATGCATACATGATCTAAAGTCGATCCCATGGAATAGAATATATAACATTTTTTTCAAGTCAATGAATGATAAGCGAAAAAATATATAAGCCAGATCTTCATATAGTATCCTTTATCATTCTATTTTGGAAATCAAGGAATTTGGAAATCATGTTTTCCATACTTCTATTCCTATTTGTCTCCTTTGCCCTTTGTTGTGAATAAACCGAGTCCGTGACAACTATATTCTTCACACCTCCAACCTGCCCGTCTCTTTTCTTCTCAAAGTTGCGGCCATACAATGTATTGTCGACCAATGATTCGAAAGGCCCAAAAATGGTTTCCATAGCATTCCGGCGTAAGTCTTTTCTTGATGGATCAAAAACGCCTCCGAAATTGTAATTTGCATCTTAAAAAATATAAAGATGGGGTAAATTAGTAAAACCTTTTCTGTCGAAAATTATAACAAGACCGTCAACGAACCCTTCTTCCACTGCTTGTAATGCTTCTGAATCATGTTTTGAAGTTGCAGCTTCACTCCTCTTTTAAATGATTTGATGGTTTGTCGGCGTTCTGGGTCTAGTTTTTTATACAAGATGCGAGAACGAGAAGCTGACGTGCCACTGGAAGAAAAACTAGATGAAGACATCTTTGTCGCGCTCGTCATGGCTGATGCAAATGAAAGACCAGAAGCAACAGACAGTGGCGACGGAATAATAGAAGTTCCATTGGATTGATTTGAAATAGGAAATGTAGAAATCGGTGAAGACGAGGATGTTGAATCATCAAAGATGTGATCTTGAGATTCGTTTTGAGATGAAAGGGTATAAGATCTAAATTCCATAGACTTGGATCTTTCTAATTTCTCATTCCCAATAATGGAAGGTTTTGAAGATAACCTCGATACTATAGACATGGATCGTTTTGATTTCTCATCACCGATGATGGGAAGTTCTGATGAGTTAGGCAACTCCTCCTTGTCTATCGATGTCTGGTTTGACTGCTCTTGACGTATAGATTCTAACTTTGCCGAAGATCTTGGATCAACAAAGTCAACAATCGTGGCGTCTCCTATACGATGGAGAAGGTCCATAGATTGCTGTTGCACCTTTGCAGTTCTTCGGTTAGGTAAAATAGATTGATTGATTCCTGCTCTAAGACATTTAATGAAGGCATAAAGCTGAGCTAGTGCATCTATAAAACACAAAAATAAAAATAAGATATAAAACAATCAAAAGCTTATATAACATTCCGCAATATAATAAAACTTACCCATCATCCACTCGCCGAGGGGTGTGTCGTGTCTGACGGGAAATATGTAAAAAATAGTTTCCGCCACTTCACCAAGATCACCAGCAGCAGTTGTGTCTGGTACGTTACGTGTGATCAGATCATTGTAAATTCGAGGAGTTTCTACTACTGCATCACCAAAATCGTCGAATTGCACTTGACTCGATTCTCTTGAATGATGCGATGAAACATCCTCATTTTCTTCAGGAATTGCTGGTAATGGTTTTTCTTCTTTTGTTGCTTTCGATCGGAGATTTGTTATTCCGCTTAATGATTCTACTTTCCAGACCAAGCGTCGCAAGTTTTCCAACATCTCCAGAACCTAAATGATTTCAAAGTTAGATTTCGTCATGATTCTGGTTAACAATCTAAAAACATACAAGAATAGAATAGGTACTGAACCTGCGTGTCTCCAAGAGAAGAATTGTCATTATTCCCATCACATATAATTGATAACTCAACGGCAATATCATAAATGATCTGCCGTTTGAGTATTTCCGCCAACTGTCGTTCATTCTCATCAAGTATTCGGTGACCACCAGTGAGGAACAAACCAACGTCATCGGTTTCGTTATCTTCACTGATGGGTCCGGTAACAAAAATCCTTTCCAAAAGACGAAAGTGATCATCGATTCCCAAACCTGCAATAACGCCTCTTATGTTCATCGACATTAAAATAAATTCCGCAGGACTTGCATTCCAAGCATATGCTGCAAAGATTATCTATAGAGGCAAAAAAAAGAGGATAAATTGACGCAATGAAATTGACGTTTAGACATTCTCAAACTTTTAAAAGCATACCCTTCGTTTTGTAGTCGTTAGGTATGGTAAAATCGTTATACAACCACCATCCATTTTGTTTATTTTATCACGATTTTTAAAGGTTTGAATTAGGGAACGTTTTTCCATCTCATGCCATTGGTAGTGTACAAGATGCTGGATATGAGGACGAAACTTTTTCAACTTTTTATCGACTTTTGTTGCCTTATTGAACATTCGTTTCTTTATGTTGCGGAAAATCTTGGCTTTAATCTGTACTTTAATAACTTCATCAATCAATATCGCAGGATCAGTGGTAAATTGCTCACCATCAACAGAGGCATCATTAGGGAGTTCTGCGTTATTTTTTCGTGTTAGAGTGTTCTCGTTTAGGTTCATCGGAATAAATGTATGTTTATATCTTACCTGTATCTTTCGAAGAATCATCCGTTTTTACCACCAGATGTTGTTGCGTAAAATTGCGAACACGTTCAAACGTAAACCTTTTCTGTCTCAATGCATCAAAAGGCGTACGTATCAATTCGTCCAATGCAGCTACACAAGCATTTTTGTCAGCTTTGGGATTAACCACATAAAATCTATTGATAGAAAAGACTGTTTAAGAAAAGAACAAACTTAATAAAAACAATATTGGTATCTGGGAGAATAAATGGTAATGAGAAACAAACTTGTTGTCATTTTTATGTATTGCCTGCAACCACTAAATATTAATTAATAACTTAATTAGCTTTTATAAGTCTCATTTTGCATCATATTAGTTACATCATATTTACGCAGCACTTACCTCATGTTTCAGCACAAAATTTCGTGCCGTAACTTTTATAGCATAATCTCCATAATCAAACTGATTATCCAGTATAATCATTGTCTTGCCAGCAAGATCCTTCATTAACGTGGTAGGTTCAGTCGAATATAGTGTTGGTATTGGCCTTGTCAAGTGAAAATGGCCCATTTGTGATATATCCCATATAAAGAACCGGAGGGCGAACTGCTGCTTGAGCAAGTTGTCCCATGCCAAAAACTCATTGCGTGTTCTGTCTTGACAACATATATTAGCGATTCATTCCTTCGTGCTCCGCAAAAATAAAGTTAACAAAGGTAGATAACACTGCTCTTACGTTCTATGATTCGCGACCAGTAGTACATCTGGGTAGAAACCGGCAGGGAAACCGCGGTAGATCGTCGATACTCTGACATCAAAGGATTCAATGTGAACGACATTTGGTATGGAAGGATTGTTAATCTGAGATTAAAATAAAAAAGTATTTATATTTTTTGTCAATTTGAATTTCTATCGTTGTCATCAAACGATAACTAACACATTTTTGTGTTATGAAAAAAAATCTCTCATTATAACTAGATATTGGTGACGAGATTAAGAATCATTTCAAAAATTTAATCATCTCAGTCAATATTGTTACCACTTCAAGCGGTAAGGTATGAAGGAGTAGGTTTAGATTATATAGTTTATATCAACAATGTAAACCACTAAATCTAACTCTTCATAAACCTCGGTTTCTCGGTTTTCTTGTCTCTGCAATAGGGATTGGAATCGAAACTCGAAAAATTGCCAAAGTCGGAAATCGATTCTAAAAACGTTTAATTAAAACGATTTTAAAATTTGCCGGTTAATCGGCAAAAGAAATGTCTAAAAAGATCGACTGTTACCGATTATTCATTCGATCGAAACTGATAATTGATTCTAAGAAACGATCGTTCGATTTTAAAAATCGATTTTTACCGAATCGATTTTCGATTTCTAGTATTGAATCGATTCCGATCCCTACTCGGCAATATGATTAAAAGGTTATATCCATACCTTTCCAAGTTCTAGATAAATCCAAAATTCTGCACATTCAAAAACCTCTGCTTCACCCAACGTTAAAGTGGCTTCCAGCTGTAGCGTTTGACCAGCCTTTAACAAAGGAATCTCAAAAATATATTCCTTTTCCAAAGTCTGCTCTGGAGGGATAGTAGCAACTCCTTCCTGTTCGGGTTGTAGGCCAAACCGCAAGGAAGAAGATGAAACCTCTCCACTCGTTTTTCCTAATCTGACACGAATGCAACGCCCATTTTTGGAGAGGCTACCAAAATCCACCTCAGTTGTGTTTTCCACACCCCAGATTACTTTTGCCACATGACCAACAACCTGAAATTATATATGGGGTGTAAGGAGAGGTTTAGTAGGATACACATTAGTAGTATAATACGCAAAGGATACAAAGAGCAACATTACCATAGAGTTCATGTGTGAAATATGGGTAAGCTCGATAGGATATTTAATGTTGATATTAAGGCCATTGATATCGAAAGCTGGAAGCTCCCTTTTAAGCCCTGTCATTGTTGCAGTCAAGTGCAACGTATCAGTATCTCGAAGAGGTGGACCTGGTATATTTGGTAGAAAATATCAAACTCTATTAAATTGAAATGATAATTGAAATAGGATAAGGTTTTTGAATATGTACCTGGCTTGTTCACTCTATGTTTCTTGAGAAAAAACGTGAATGGTTGATCACAGTCAACTTTTTTGGTGGTGCGTGGATTGATAAGTTGTGGCAAGATGATATGCTCCTTCTCCTCCTGATTGCGAATCCATATGCTATCATTAATTGTAATACGGATATCTCCTATCAGGTTTGAATTAAAAGTGTAAGTACCACTACATAACGATAACCTAATCTGGGTTAATTTACTATACGCATAACATTTGCAAGCTAGATAACGTACGTCTTGGTGTAGGCATCTCAGACAAATTGAGGATCGTCAAAGTGTCTATGTGAATTTGAGCTTCGGGTTCAAAAACTCCCGTTATGGAGTGTATAATGACCTGATGTATACGTATATCAAAGATTTCGTGATATTCTGTAATGTTATTTGTAACGCTGGATAAAAGGATAAAAAATGACTGTCAAGATTGGTTGTTTGGGTTGTGGGACTGAAAAGTATTTTACCAACAAATCGTAGGAAATTCTCTCTTTTATTCTTCTTTTTCTCAAAAAAAGAAATGTAGATAGTTAAGTAATGTCAATTTTACCTGTCCTTAATCAGGAACCGGAAATTTCCGTCAATTCCTGAAATACCGTTATATAGAGGATGTGTTGGTCTTCGCCCAGGACTACCACTAGGACCTGAAAAGCCACCTAATATGAAAAAGAAATGAATTGAATATGACAGCAAGTTCTGAATCAAGCAACGCTTTGCGACTCGTACCTGGATTATAATGAGATGTAGTAGTGTATTGTGTATATCCCCGGGAGTCGGTGTAGGAATGTGTTTCTGTCCATGAATAACTTGAACCACCTGCACCACCATATCCTCCTCTACCTGTGGATATTATAACCATATAACCATAGTAAGGAATGCGCTAGATCAGAGTAATAACTACACAAGCAGTACCTGGTGTTCCATGTTGTCCAGCTCTGCCTGCATTACGATAATTAGTGAGATAGTAACCGAAAATGTTTGTCTGAACAGATTGAAACGTAGAGAATAACAACGATTACCTCCTTGTCCTCCACTGATGCTCAGACTGTAGGAAATTGTTGGAGTCCATGCCTTCACAAACATCAATAGCAATCCCGAGTCAGTATCACGCATGCGCAAGGTGATTGCACCACCTTTTCCGCCATTGGCACCGCTTTAAGATGAAGATTTCGTCAGGAAAGAAAAAAATTCACATCAGCTAAAGAAGGCATCGTGAATTGAATGAAGAATACCGACCTGGTTCCTGCGCCTATAAAGTTATTTTATACCAAGTATATCAGCAATTTACCGGAAAAATTTCATCGTAAGCAATAGTGTTCTTACCTGCATCACCACCATCACCACCTCTTCCTCCATTGGTTCCATTAGAGTATCTTTGTTATTGACAAAAATTAGACGATTGTTTTGATATCGAAGAGTATCTCTTGAACACCAAGAGCAAGAGACTTACCGAGTGGCGTCCATTCCGGGATGACCAGTGGCACCATACCCTAAATAAACGTTTGTTTTATATTCGTGCTGGATCACTCACACTTAGTATTCGTAAAACGCTTGAAAGAATACTTACCCCCATCTCCACCGTAACCACCGTGTCCCCCGCTTCCTCCGTGAGCTGAAAGTTTGCAACAAATAATATTGGAATTGTTCATTTGATTGATTATTACTAAACCTCGATAAACTAAAATTTGAAAATTTTACCATCCAGAACAAAAAAATCAACCGTTTCACATGAGTAAGTTTCTTGGAAATTTTCATCGACCAATTGCTCTGATTTACGATACTGGCCTGAAAATTCAATCGAGGCACCAGTAGTATTATCCCTATTCAAAGGTACTGTAAGTCAAATCATGAAACAAAGAATATCGTTGCAATTTAAATTAAGGAAATCGAACCTCTCGGTGAGAAACAGGTCGATATCTGTTAGAAAGTAGATGAATTTTAAATTCTCACAATTTAACTTAAAATATTACAATTTCAATTGAATAAAGATGATGAATATATCTGACCGCCGGCATCCTTTCCTCTGGTTGGTTTAGTCGCATCTTCTCCATCATCCCCATCCATATATGATCCACTAGGTATTGCTGCGCCGCGTCCATTCTGTCCGTTAACACCATTAGGCCCGGATACTGAGAGAACGACAAATGGCATTTTATTGTTTTGTTGTTAGGAAGAAAAACATCATTTTGAGGAATGGTAAATTTAAACAAAAATTAAAAACATTTAATTTGTAACGTGACACATCCATTCTTTCTCTATTTTTGATTATTTGGGACCCACTAAAGTACCAATAAAAGCAAAAATCGCAAGTTGTATCACATTTCATAATGGATCCACAAAAATGGATTTGTTAGCCTTTTGGTCTGCGGCTTTAATTAATATGAGCGGTATGCTCTACCTATTGAGCTATTGCCTCTCCTCAACCACCTGAGAAAGGTTCGGGAAAGAGTCCTACAGAAACTATAAATAAAGAAAATAATTGAAACTTGTAAATTTATTGTGTTTGTTCGTTTGTTCGTTGACTACTATCTATTGATTCTAACGATTGCCTTATTAGAGACAGCCTTACCTTCGTGGTGGTGGCAGGACATCTCGTCGGTGACGGTCGGTCTAGGGTTGTTTCGCCTTTTGTCAGGTTTACGGGTGTAGACACCATTTACAAGTCTACAGCATCAAACTATGGTATCGGATACTTTCTTTTCGCCAAAGTTTTTTCCTTTTCTAATCGAACACCCAAATGATCATTTAAATATATGCGGTATATTTTGAAAGAAAGGTTTTACTTGGCGCAACAAGAGCTGCCAGACCTCATTTAATAAATTTGGGTGACTACAAAAATCTGCTTTTTTGAATTTTTAATGCTAAATAATTATCGCCTTTAAAACGTATATTTTTTTTTGTATTACAAATAAACTAATTGTTAGACGTCTTAGGCAAATATTGACCGAACATGCAGAAATAAACTTCATTTAATAAATGTCCGAATGTCAAGATAAAAAAAATGTTATTTAAATTTGGCGAAAGATGTGAAATTGTGACATCAAATATAATCACCATTCAAATTTTTCACTAATTAAACTTTTTTGGATAAATTATTATCATTTGATAAATTAGGAACATGCATTTAAATTATTTAAATTCGAATTACGAGTAACTGAAAATTTATTATATATCAAGAATTATTTTTATAAAAAAAATCCGTACCTGGACTTTTCTTTACTATAGCAAATTATTCACTATGTAAAAATTCTTTAAGTAATCAAATCGGTAAACCAAAATTTCCAAATTTTTTTTCTCAAAATCAAAATTAGTATATTTTTTATTCCATGATTGCCATGCAATTATTACTGTACTATTTTTTATATAATTCCATATTTTCGGCTCTTATAATATATAACAATGATTTATAAAAAAAATTTCTTTTTTTTTAAATTATAAAAAAAAGTAATCAAAAAGAACTTTGTGCGATATTTTTTCTATCCGAGTTCTTTTAGTACGACAACAAAAAAAGAACACCATACTTATGGAAAAAGAAAAAAAAAAGCTTCTTTAGGGGAAAAAAAAGTTTTTTTTTTAAAAGCCGAACATCGTACAACCTTAGTTTTACCGATAGTGCATATATAGGATTTACGAGAATGGTGGGTGGTATTATATTTAATTGTATTAGATAACTTTAAACTACATATATTTTAAATATTAACTCTAATAAAATATAATATGCACTGCAGAAAAAAAAAATTTAAGTATATTTTATATATACAAAAAATATACTTATATTATACTTAAATTTTAATTTAAGCATATTATAAGAATATTTTAAACATAAAAAAATACATTTATATTATACTTAAATTTCAATTTAAGTATATTTTAAATATAATTTAGGTATCTGGATAAAATACAAATACTTAAAATTATATTTTAAAATTATTTTAGGTATATTATATTTCAAAAATAAAATTGAAACTTATTTTAAGTATATTTTAATAATTTTTTAAGTATATTTTTCGTATAAATACTTTTTGTAAGGATATATTCCTTAATTTCTTAAAATTATAAATTTGATACATTATTTTTCAACTGCTATATCAGCTTAATTTTATTATTTAAATTAAAAGAAGTTCTCAAATTATTTTGTTAATAAGATAATCAATATATAAACCTATTATATCAATCTTAACATCATCATGAAATTTTAAAAAAATATATTTTAACATTCAAATATTCTTTTTAATCAAACTTTTTTTACCATGTATATAATTATCATTCTAATTATATTCTATCTTCCTTTAAATTAACTTTATTTCCTTATTATTTATTCCTTTTTTGATGCATCTTAAAACCTGCAATAGTATAAAAATTTGCCCATTACAAAATATAAGCTAATCCTTTTTTTAAGGTATCTATAACAAAATTTGGGTGGTAAATATTTATAAGTACTATTTTTTTATTATAATCCTAAAACAAATATAGTTAAATATATACTTTTATTTTCCAATTGTAAATGTAACTTGCATTAATAGTAAATAAAGACTTTGAAGAATAAGAAGGTAGTTTATATGTATTTGAAATAATAAATATTCCTTTATTTTCCTTCATTTAATATTAAATATTTTTTTTGTTAATTTTGGATTGTCAAATACTCAAATATATATATATTTTGAGCTGAGCAAGGCTAAATAAGATAACTTGAATTAAGGATCAAGAAATTTAATTTGCTAATCTATCAATTTCATATACAACATAAATATAAGCTTTTACTAACTGAAAAATTATTTATATTTTACAAATTTAGAAAATAGCATTTACTAAAGCAATTTGAATAAAGTTCATAATATTAAAAAATAATTAGTATTGACTGCTACAAAGAATGTCATTATGTTATAATTAACAACTAGTATAGTTGTATACTTGTATTTATTTAATATTCTGCAGATGATTTAATTGAATCAAATCGATTCAGTTTTGATTGATTTGATTTGATTTGATTTAATGATTTATGATTTGCAAATCAAATTCAATTACAAATTTGGATTTGATTAAATTCAAATCAAAATCAAATAAATTTGAATTAAATTCAAATCAAATTCAAATCAATTAAATCAAATTTGATTCTTAAATTTTGAAATAAATCAAATCAAATCTGATTCAAATCTGATTCAAATCAAATCAAATCCAAATCTGACTCAATTCAATCAATTCATGCAAACACAATATTTATTAAATGTACACAATCAAATTAGGTTATTGATTCACTTTTTTTTTATTTATACATCACCTTTAAAAATCAAATAAGAATGTATTCATGTTCCAGATGTGGTAAGAAACATTCTATTTCTGATAGGTACTGTAGGACATGAGAATATATACTAATGTTTGAAATGTAGTGATAAATACAGGTTACTAATAAATTGAAATAAATTATTTGTTTTTTATTAATTTTAATAACTTTCATTCCCTTTGTTCAGCAAATTTTTTATACCAATATATAGCTTTATCTATATCTTTTTCAATTCCATGTCCGTTTTTATAACAATCACCAAGAGTTTCCATAGCTCTTATACTTCCATTATTTGCCGATTTTTCATACCAATAGAAAGCTTTTTTTGGATCTTTTTTACACATTTCATTATTATAATCATAACACCAACCAAGCTTTAACTGTCCCATTGCACAATCAGCTACTTTTTTATAATATTCAAAAGCTAACTTTTCATTTTTTATAGTTCCAAATCCATATTCATAGCACCTACCAACAAAAAATTGTGCCAACATATGATCTTGTTCGGAAGCATCAATAAATAAATCAAATGCTTTTCTACAGTCTTCACTTGTTACCATTCCATAATAATTAAAAATTCCAAGTAAAAAAATTGAATTTGGATTATATTGATTATTACATAGCCAATTATAAATGTTTTGTGGATTAGTATTGTGATTATAAATATAATCAAGAACTTTATATGTTAAAGGCAATTCAAGTCTCTTATTTAAATCTTTCAAAATAAATTCCGTAATTTCATTAACTTTTATGCTTAAATCAACTTCGGATAAAATATTTTGGCTACTACTTGTTGATGTTGTTGATGTTGTTGATGCCACGGATCCTATTAGTTCTTTTACTCGAATCATTTGAGATAATTCATCATATGGAGATTCTTCAGCATTATCTAAATTAATATTTTCGCTTTTATCGTATGATATTTCATCGGTTTTCTCATTAATATTTTCGTATGACATTTTATCGCATGATATTTCATCGGTTTTCTCATTAATATTTTCGTTTTCTTGATAAGTCATTGTTTTTAATCTTTCAACAACTTCATTGATAAATGGCCGATTATCCGGTTCGCCGTCCCAACATTCTATAATAACAAAAGAAATATATTTATAATTATATTTCAATTGACATTGCAATTGAAATTTTAAAGAAACTCACTAGTATAAAGCTTAGCATATTCATTGGGAGTACCAGGAATAATACTTTCTCTAACACCTCGCAAAATTTTGGCGATTAAAACATTTATATTTGACTCCCTATGAAAAGGTAGTTCACTACTTGATATCACCCATAAAAGCACGCCTACACTGTATACATCACTTTTCCTATTTAAAGAGTATGGTTCATCACTGAATTTTTTTGGATCAATATAAGGAATTGCACCATAAAAATGCTCTTTCTTTACAGACGATTCTTCAATCCTCTTTGACAACCCAAAGTCGGCTAATTTGATAATATTTTGACTGACTAATACATTATTGGAATGCTATAATAAGAAAAAAAAAATTGGTATGTTAACAAATAATAGATACATTAATTATTTATAAACTATAAATACCAAATCACGATGTATTATGCCTATATCATGCAAGCATAGTATGGCACTAGCCAACTGGTACGCAAGTCCATATTTATCTTTCCAAGTAAGTTTTTTTAAATTTTTTTTCAAATAATTCAAAAGAGTACCACCGTCAGCGTACTCCATTACTAACATATACTTCTTAATGTTATCACTTTGATTCTCTAAAAAAATAATGGATTTATCACTTTCTATTTATCGTAATACAATAACATGTATTATTTTTTAAATACTTTATTTATTACCTTGATCTGAAATAGTAACCCCACAAAAGCTAATAATGTTATTATGAAAAGTAGCTTTACGTTGGAATCCAATCTAGGTAAATTATACATAAGAAATTTATAAGCTGAAATAACATATCAATGGTTTTATCATAAGTATTATATAGTCACCTCGCGAACAAGCTCTTTAATGGCACCTTCCTCAGTATTACGAAGAGATTTTAACGCAAAATATTGATGTTTCCATTTCGCACGGTAAACTTTTCCGAAAGCACCGGTACCAATTTCTTCAATATTTTTAAAATGTTTATACTCATAATGGTCAATGTGCTTTTTAGAAATGGCTTCTGCAATCCAGTTATTCTTTTCAGATGTGTAATATAGTATTGCTGCGAAAATATATTTTTATTTGAGGTTTATCTGTTTACAGTAGCGGTTATAAGTATCCGACCCTTGGGGTTTAAATATAAAGCTAACCTTGATAATATGTAGATTTATAAGTTTGTATGATAGTTACTTACATTTATTATAGTTAATATTATAGTAATTTATTGGGCGCATAGATAAAAATCCGTTTATTGGTTCAATTTCAATTTCACGTGATGATCGACGTCGATCAGCCAATAAATTACGAAAACCCGATCACATGACTATTCGTGTCGAAGAAAATAATTTCATTTTTTTTTTGAATTTACAATTTTTGAAACAACAAAAACTCTTCACAGGCTAATCACTAATAAAAAGAAACTGTAACCATCCTTATAGAATAGAAATAATCTAAATTAAATCATAAAATAATAAGAAATTAATTAAATAATAATTTTTTATTCAAAAATTAATATTTAATTCGTGATCCGCATAAAAAGTAGAGAATCTAACTATTAAAAATCGGGGGAACTTTGCTATTTTTTTCTTTATAAACAAGTATGTATTTCTTAAATATAATTTCAAATATAAAGCTAAATATATATAAATACATTAGTTAGCTATCTTTACTTAAAGTTTGGTGCCTTTTTTAAAAGAAATAAAAAATGTTTTATGTGGTAAAGTTTTTGTATGACGCTCACAGATTTCTGTGTAACAATTGCAAAATCCTGTGTAACCATATATAGGATCATCTTACCACACCACCTCGCACAATATAAATAGTACTTTAAACATGGTAGTACAGGTGACGATTAATGCAGTGACAAATAGAAATCAGCTAGTAAAAAAAAACTGTCCCTCAGAAACATAATAAAAAATGTAAACAGGAAATCACATGATCATGTGATGAAAACATCACACCGGCAGTGATGGTAAATGACTGACATTTGAAAAATTTTCAAATGATTTTAAATAATATCAAAATGACATGGAATTTCATGTCATTTAAAAAATATGTCATTTTGCAAATGACAAGTGACAAA
>JADRCO010002240.1:0-14527 GCA_021464525.1 Rhizophagus sp. LPA8_4_AMF | reverse complement strand
ACTAATTCGTAAAAGTATGATGTCCTCCGCTTCGTTCCGACAATTAGTAAAAAAATGAATATATGAATATATTTTATAGCAAATGCATCGCCCTATGACCAATCTAGCGACCGCTTTAATTGTATGGCTTGGGTGTTAACCTAACCGATCCGATTCAATAACTATTTTGATTCTTTTTCCTACAATTTTTTGATTAATTATAGAGTAAATTTATTCATCGCATCACCTCTGGGCAAAATTACGTAATGCCGGCCAAAATTAATACATGTGACACTTAAAGAGGGGTGTGAAAAGTAGATTTTACAACAAAAAAAAAATGTCTCCAGAATGCAAAAGAAAAAGGGAGCGGTGTGACACGAGCGACAAAAGGGAAGCGATGACATCGCACGTGTGATGAATAAATTATTTCTCAATAATAAATACAGTAATAAGATTTTTATATCTATCTTTTAAGTAAATTAATATTATTAAAATTATGGGTTGATTAATTTTAATAAACTGTTTGTTAGGATGAGATGCTAAAAATAATAACAATGATGAGGAATACAAACGAATAAAAACGAATAGTACATTTTGGGATTGGTCTGATTAGAATATTATGAAGTATTATTTTTTGAATTATTACGATGTTACTTTTTGGGACTTAATATATTGAGATAATGTACTATCATGGATTTCGAACTTTGGGATTCAAAACAATGAGCATATCCAAACTCTACCCAAAGGTATATAGATAAACTGTAATGTACGGTCAGCTAAACTGTTACTTAATCTTTTAAAAATGCAGGATTTTTTGATTTTCTTTATCCAAATTTTTAATGAACAAATTTTTCTGATAATTTTATTTTGTCAATAATCTTAAATTTAAAATAATTATTAGGTAAAACAATAAGACTATTTATTGTCTGTAGGGAAAATATCGGAGTACCCATTAATAGGTACTATTGCTTAACAGGTATTACTGGATTAGAACTAAGCCTTTAATTATTGTCACTTAATTACTTAAAATAAAGTCTAACTTGTAGTTAAAATAGATTTTTGATTTTCAAAAGGGTTGTTTTTTCATGTCATTGACACGTGGTTTCTTGGTTTTTTGGAGTTGTGAATAGAAACACACGTAGATCAGATATGTAGCGCGGCAAAAAAAAAATTAATTTTTTTCTGTTTATATGAATTTTTCTTAACCTGTAATTAAACTCACTGTGTTGTGTATTATATTTTTGAATTTTTCGCGATCACATCTCGTGATCGTGCACGTCTAAATCTGCTCTTGAACCATAAATATAAATCATTTTCATTTCATTTCGGTATCACCATTAACATCAATGAAACATTGAAAATTACAAATCAGTATTATTAATGTCATTTTCAATATAATCATGCGTCATCCTATGTTGATTTGTATGTAATAATTTATACAAAACAACTTCTTAATTATAATAAGCCACCGATCAAGTATTGATACGCAGTAAATTATAAACTACATACAAAAAAAAAATAAAATTATAAGAACTTTGACCAAGATTCATGTGAATAAGTTCAATACAAACAGATTGGTAAATTTAAATTATTTCTAAGAAATAATCATATTTTTTATAATAGTTTCTCAAGTTTCGATTCTAACATTTTGAGTCATTGATCAATTTTATGTTTCGTAGCACAGCAAATGTTTTGTCGTTCGCAAAATTTTTAACGCGAATTAATTTACTTAAGTAAATATACTTATTATCACTTTTTTACCAGTGGCAATGATTTGTTATTTTCAATGAATTACAACAATGGTCACGCGTGTTAAATAACAATCTTATAACATATTTATTGTCAACAATATACTAGAATATGATTGGTATTTAAACGCGTGCTGATCCAAAATGGAGTGTACCTAATAATCATAAGTGTCCTACGCTTTAATACGTTTCGGACAATAATTTAACTTACTAATATATAACAAATATCCCGTAATAGCAAGCTTTTTCATGATTATCATGTGTATTGAGTATTGGCTGACAAATTTATGAGAAAATTTTACATACGTTTTGCAGTGAGTCATAAACTTTCACATCATAAGATCATAAGATACAAACTATTATTATTAATCACAGTCACAGTTATTACTAATAACAATAAGATAAAAGTCTATATTGTTATCATAAAGAGTTTGTACAACTAAAAATAATATAAAAAGACCATTAATTCTTCAAATTTCGTTTCATTCATCTCCTTTCCTAAATTTTTTATCGGATTTTTTTGACCTTATCTCTAAACTTACGCAATAATTTTACACCTCACCTCTAGTTTTACATAAATTTTGGTAAAATATTTCGTTCTAGTCTCTATTCTGTTTCTCCCTTGCCGGTCAAAAGAGTATATAAGTGGAAAGGGAAAGGGAGAAAGGGAAGAAAGGAAGTATGTGAAAGAGAGATGACAAGAATGGGAAGAAAAAAGTAAGGAGAGATCTCTTCTATTTTTCTATGACAAGTCTTGTCTTTTTCTACGTAATATCTTTTCAAAGAACACTTGTGAATTACCTTTGTATGAGATTTTAAAACAAGTTAAGAGACATGTTCCTTACTGATAACACACGCGTCATCTCAGGATACCAAAATTTCTTAATTCCCATTCGTTTTCTTGATAGACTATTTATGAATTTCCTTTTGCTAATTAATCGTTACAGTGACCTGTGTTACTCTTACATCGGTACTCTTTAATTTTATAGGTAATTTTCTGATCATAATATTCCTTTCTCACGGTATAGTGCTATGCGAGATTCTTGCTTTAGTAAACTACATCCTTCATATGATGTGACATTATCATGATGATGGATGATTCCCAGGTGTAGAGGACAAAGATCATTGGCCAAGATTTCCAGAAAAAGTTCAAATTATGAAGATTAGGAAATCACTGGTAAAGATACACGAGTACAACCAAAAAATGAAGGCAGTAAATCTCAGTGGTACGTAGTGTTATCTTGTAGAGTAGACATGGTACATATGTCGTGTCTTATGGTTGACAAGACGAAAACCACCATAGTGGATAGGTCCTAACATTAGGGGTAGGGTGGAATCATGGGGGCCACCCGCTGACAAGGAGTGATAATCTGATGATGATCACTACAGTTAATGTTATAGAGGAGTCAGATTCTCCGCAATATTCAGTTCTAGTATATGAATATATACTGTTTTTAGATCTGATTGGCGGATCATTCTTTCTGCTATGGTACCAACTGAATTATACCCGAAACTTCGAAACTGCTGCCTTTGTTGCCCAAATTGCAGGAAACTCGTGACTAGTTCGCCTAGTGCAAAGTGTGTACGGATAATATTAGTTGCGCTCTTTGCCATAAGACTTTTTGTCTTAAATGTGGCAAATTAACTGATCCAAAATGTCTGGCTCTATTCATTTTGGTATTAATTAGGTCCCAACCGAAATAGAAAATCCATCTTTATCACCTGGCTTATCCACCCACCATATGTGCGGAAAAAGTTTTCTTAGATATGAAATGTTTCTGACTTAGGAAAAAAAAGAAACAAAACATATCACTCACCCACCTACGCTTCAGTCAAGTGAATTTCCTTGGCTTTAACATCATATTGACATATGTTGACATGGATATCATAAAATTATGAATTGCTAGTTTATTAGTGTGATTAATTACTATATTTTTATTTCGCGATTTACTATTAGAATTTAACCACGTGTGCCGATCGTTACACGGATTATGAATTAAAAACTTTGTGAATAACCATTAATAAGTTTCACGATTGCTTTGGAATTTAATATATTAAGTCATTTTACATTCAAATAAATTTTTAATGATAGATTCAACAAAAATTCTCATTAGACATCGACGTTTATGTAGAATAGCTACAAAATTTATCGAAAATCCTCCAGATAAAATTAAAAATGATATAAATAAAAAAAGTGCACGTCGGTTATATATGTATATAGGAGTTACTGTAGAAATTATAAAGTACACTTTGAAGTGAATCCTCTTTCTTTTAAAAAAATTTATATAAAGTGTGATTAAAAAATTTTTTAAAATCTAAAAATTTAAGACTACAAGGATTTCATGTCATTAAAACAAAATTATTTGATAAACCAAATTAAAAAACAAATGACAATGCGACATTATATTATTCGAATATTACTATTTTTATTTTATTTTTTTTTCTTTTAAAGTGAAATATTGAAGTTTTACGCTTATATTCTAACTATATAAGCTAAATCTTTTTACTTAATAAAACGATCTTTGTCTTTTAAATTCTAATATGATAATTGATAACTTATTTATATTCACTTGAAACAAATGATTAAATTTTAAACTAACCGCACAATAAAGTGTGATTATTATATTTAAAGTTAGTGAAGGTAAGTTACAAACAATTACTTACAAAATTAGTAATATATAACATGACTTTCGTTAATTGCTACATTTTTCATATTACACATGTAGATAACCTAAATGTGTTTAAAGTATTATTTCATTTACTTTTATCTATTCTATATTCTCAATCTTTACGACTTAAAAAAAATCTTACGTCAAATTTGCGATCAAACCTTCGCTTTCGTTACTTAATTCCATGATCACTTTTTTTCATAATAATTTCACCAATTAATCAGCTTTACTGATGTCTATTATTAAAATATTTATTGAATAAAAATTCTTCATATTATTTTGTCAAGTTAACTTGGTCATAAATGTATCAAGTACACTAATTAAATCGTCTTAAAATATGTTAAATTTAATAAATATAAAATATAATGATATTCAGTTAATATCACTATTTTATTTAATAGATAATAGAATAAGATCAAACCGTTGATAAATTTTAACTCCGCAAGTCGCGCAGCAAAATTGGAGTGATCGCAAGCCATAATCCAATTGGCTAACACTGACCGAGCTAGTGTAAGCTGTATACCTGCAAATTCATAAAGGTCCCACTATAGCATGTGTGACTATACAATTTAATATAATATTAAGTATATCTTATTTACTAAAAGGCAAATAGTAGGCAAATACTGTAACCTCAACAATTTGAAAAGACTAGTACAAGTGAAAAAGCTTCATTTATTATACACCAAGTGGTTAAACAGATATGAATTTAATTATGAGATATAATTTAACATAATGTAATATAATAATAAATCTTATGTAATTACTAACAATGTGAGTCTTCATCTAAATATTACCATATTTTTAACCTTTGATTAAAAACAAATACAGTAATTCTAGTATTTATTATAGATAGGTATTAGCACAATCGAACCATCCAGTGTCCAACTTTCATACATAATTTTTTACACTATCATCGAACCATTACTAAAAAAAACGCAAAGTATTACAACAATATGATTGTTTAGCCACTCACATTTACACGTTATCCTCTTTCCAACGATGAAGAAGTGTAACAAGAGAGTTCTATTCCTTTAAAATCCTTAATAAGTTCCTCTTAGTTTTTTTAACGAATATAATGATATCGTATCATACTTCCCTTTGAGAGTATCCCACTTAAAAATAAAATCCTGTACACATTACCAAGCTTGTATATGGAGGTTCATTTGATTTCATTAAAATTATAACTATTATAAATCAATAGGGTTACAGGACATTTCGCCGAAAGCCATTTCACCGAAAGGACGTTTCACCGAAAAATAAGGCCAACACTATGCAGCATTATGAATAACTCAAGCCAGAGATTATTTTTCGGCGAAATGGCTTTCGGCGAAATGTCCTGATACCATCAATGGTTAATCAATAGACCCAGAGTATTTTAAGCAGTACTGACGGTATGGTATATATTTTTAATACAAATAATATAATGCTATGTTAAATAAACTTACTATTATTAAGTATATCGAAACCATAAGATTTGCTATTTTTATCGATAGATTTGGTAAGGTATAATATCGTACAAGTATGCCAACTTTACATAAAAACTGATGAGAATTGGTAAATTCATCACTCAATACTGTTTCAATCAACGTTATTGTTTGTTGAGAAATCAGTGGAAATACACTAGATTTACGTAAAATAGATAAGGAGATATTACGAAAAATAGCAACAGGTTTTACTCAAAATCACAATAACTTAAACAAAAGTATGTTTATTGAATTATGATGCTAGATCAAATAAGAACAATTATTGGGATTTGTTAGGAAAAATAAAAGACGAATCCTTCCTATTATCTTGTGTTTAGCGAAGGGTCTATATGTAAGAAAAATCCACTTCACGTATAAGCAAATAAAGAAAATTAATACTATTGAATTAATTAACTCAATAACCATACATTGTCATAAATGAATCCATATAAAGAAAATAAATATATGAATAATAATTTTTAAATAACATATCATCGCTATATAAAGAAAAAAGTGATTTCCGACCAATATCAACATTTTCGTCAGGCGTCGGACTTGGCCAAATTTTTCGTAATGCGATATTCTATAAAGAATTATTTAAAAGTTACTATGTGAGAAGCCATAAAAATACTAATCATAAATGTTATTTACCTTCATTATCATCTGTTGACAATAATATAAAAACAAATAGTGAGAATTAAATAGTTAGCTAATTTATTTAAAGATAAAGAGTTTTATATTGATATCTTACCTTCTGATTCCTCAAAATTTTCATAAATTTTGCCACTAATCGAACTAGTTGAACTATTTGATATTGAATATAGCTTAGAACTTGAACCTAAATCCGAATTTGAACTTGAAATTTGAGATAAGTTATCCTGTTCCAAAATATTGTATTCATTTGCATCATCATTTTTGTAAAAATAATAACATATTTTTCCAATTTCATCGCTAATAGCTCTTGCATTAGGTCTTTTAAGTGGGTCAGCATCCCAACATTGTTGCATTAATTCTTTATATTTTGATGGAATTCCTGTTCTAATTTTTGGCCTCTCGCCTCGAATTATTTCCATTTGAAGATACTGATCATGTACAACACCACAAAAAGGCGCTTTTCCTGATAAAATTTCCCACATAAGCATACCAAAGCTATAAATATCAGATGCAGAAGTATATTTTTCTCCACCTAAAACTTCAGGTGCTATGTAAGGAAGATTTCCGTATATACTGTTTAATGGTTTATCAGCAGGTCCAGAAAATCCAAAATCGCTTATATACCAATGATTATTGAATTCTGAATATAAAATATTTCCTGAGTGCAAATCTCGATGAATTGCTCCATCATCATGAAGTGCACAAATTGCTTTAATAACATCGTTAGCTATACTTAATTTTTCTTTCCATGTACGTTGTTCTTTTAAATATTTTCTTAAATCTGTTTCCATACGACGCATTACGATCATATATTTTCCTTCCTTTGGATCTTTAGTTAAACCATAACATATGACCAACTCTCCATGTTTGTTACCTAACGTTAAATGTGTTTTTGCCTATAAATATTTAAAACGATATTTGTTATATAGTCTAAATTTATGAATAAAAATAATATTTTAGAGGAAATTCGTTAACCATGTGTAGAAAATTTGGAATCTAGAGGATACGAACTGACGAGTAAGTCATAGAGATACGTTCTGTACAGAATACCTCATTACATCACGTAAGAAAATGTAAAAAAATACTGTATTTTTCTACGTAATAGTGAGCATCCGTGGAATTCTATTTTTTTCTACACATCATTGACGAAGTAACACTAAATAATTACCTCATCAAACCAACTTCTATCAGCATTTTCAACATTTACCAAAGTTTTAAGTATTACAACAAATTCTTTGGTTCTTGTTAATTGCTGATTATCCCAATCACATTTTCCGTCAGTATAAGTTGCTGCCCAATCATATCTTCCGTCAGTCCAAGTTGCTGAATAAATCTCAGAAAATCCACCTTTATCCAAGTATTTAATATTTTGTAGTTTATTATATGGTATCCATTCAATTATATTATCTGGGCGAACTGTTTCTTTCTGACATTCTTGTATTAAATAATCTACATTGGCATTTCCAGATGTCCAATTTGGAAAATTATTTATTAAATGGATTCGAATACAATGTTCACAATACGATGTAGCTAAACATTCTAATGAACAAGTTTCACATAGTCTTTTTTCTCCTTTATTTTGAGAAACTTTAAAATAATCATAATCTCGTTCTAATGTAATAAATGCAAACATTTTTTCTTGAATTGTAAGAGATTCATCATTATAAATTGTTTCACACATAAATTTATGTCGGCTTATTCCAATATGGCGAGTGTCAAGATCTGCTGATGCACTAGCTCTTTGAATTGCATTAAAAACAATTTCATTTCTAATATCATAATAGTATTCATAATAAAATTAAGATAATTTTGCTCAAAAAGAAAATATCTTTAACTTTGGAATTGTAAAAGGAGAAAATAATAAGACAATGGAAATAATGGAATTTTATACTATTACTGGATCTAAACTCCGAGACGCCATAAGGAAGTTTTTACCGGTTAAGATCTACAGAGAATTCCATCATGGAAAATTCCAAATACCTGTAACAAAACGTTCAAGATCGTCACGTAATTTTTCTCATCGGAAAATCAAGAACATTGTTTCAAGTATTATTTTATGGATATATCTGCATAGCATTTACTATTTATTTCATTACAATGATAAATAGCTAGTTAATACTGATATCATACATTTTGATAAATGCTAACGTGCTTTTATATATGTTCGACGAATATTGGCTTTCGTGCTTGTGATACAGTAGTGGCGGAAAAAAATGGCAGTAGAGATCACGTGATTAAACATGAATTTAATTGGAAAATATGAACCAATTTTAACTAGACTTTCACCATCATGGCCGGCCTTCAAAATACAAATGAAAATTCTATTTTGTTCATAAGGTTGAAATCTATAGACTTTAAACTAATAGGAAGATATTTTAAATGATTAAAATAAATAATGTTAAGCTTAGATGGAAAGTTTATCAATACGAATATAATTTTGGTTGATATATATAATTAGGTTGTAGCTCATCTAGTTTAATCTGATGTAGTTTACCAATAATTGTGATTTAAAGTTAGTAATAAATAATTGGTAATCATTAAAACAAATATTCATACGGTTACTGTATAATTATACAGTAGTTGAAGGTGATCTACAACGTTGTTGATGTTTTATAGAAAAAAAATTAAAACAATTTTAACCGAAAACGTGATAATTTTTTTAATAAATAAATTATATGATGGATTGAAAAATTTTTATTTTATTTTTTTTTTTGTTTTATTACTAAATATTAGTAATATTGCATCTTCACTAGTAATTTTTTTTTTTTATTTTAGATGATAAAAATGATAAAAAAATGTGCGATTTTATTAGTACTAATTTATTTATAGTTACTATAATTATTATTCACTAGCGCTAACATTGAATCCAATTTTGATGTCGTAATGATTATTTTTGTGACGTAAATGATGAACCATCTTAAAATTTATTTTGTTCGTTTTAGCATGATGGAAGTTTGTTTTAATTGGTTAATATTTGAGATCTACATGAAAATGTTACACCAAATCAAACCAATGAAAATTATAAATTTTCATCACGTGTATACTAAATGATTAGCTAGTAGTGAAAGAATAATGCGTGTTATGCATTAAACCCATCATGAAAGAACGCGCGTTTGTGTAATTTTAATTTTTAATGTAGAAAATTGACCTGTATTATATATATCTTTTAATGGATAACGCAAAAAGTTTTAATAAAAAAATAGTTTCTTTAAAATTAAAATCAAAAACTAATTTTAAAAACTTTATATTTAATGACCCGAAAACATCTTGGCCCTTGTTCTATTCATAATTGTCAAATAATACCAGATCAATATCGCGGAATTACAAATAATGCATTAAGAAAAGCAAAAGAAAAAGGCACCTTGCTTTAATCAATATAATTATTTAGAAGTTGGGATGCAAATATGTTATCCTCATTATCTAAATATTATTGAACCTGATCGCAATAAATTAAATAAATTACCAATTAATAGCATGCGAAACACTCTTAATATACAAATAATGTAGCTGTTAATAATATAAAACCATTATCATTTGCTGACAAGATTACGTTAATGACTAAAGTATTATATAACAAATAGAGAAAAGAAAATCAAGTTCTTAAATAGGATCTAAATCGTTTTCAAATAATGCTTGAAAATGCCGAACCATTATTGAAAGGATTCTTTAATGAGCTATATAATTCATTTATTCCAGAAAGAAGGTCAGCTTATAATAAAAAAGAGGATAAAAAAAGGTAGTAAATATATGCTATTCAATAGCAGTTATCCGCAATAAATTTGTAAACCATTATCCTTTGGAAATTGGACTCTATCTTAAGGTGCATCATGTGATGCAATTAATACAATGCATAATGCTGGCATTTCCGTTTGTTATAAAAATGTTGAAAATTATAAGAAAAGTATAGCTAATGCACATCCAGAAAATATTCGAAAGTATTTTGCTGAAAAGGTAAACATTTTCTAATAATTTGAATACAATTTTTAATTAAATTAAACTAGTAACACTTTTGACTGTAAGAATATTAGCTTTTTTGTACATAATATTGATGATTACCATAATATTCACGGGATAAGACGTCCTGACACTGTATTTCTTTCAACTGCAATTCATTTTGCGACATGTGTTAGCAAAGAAATTTCAAATAGTGCTCCAATTCCAATACTACAATGGTAACTCAGTTCATAATCCTACCAATATAGATGCATCCTTGATTTGTTGGCATTTAATTAATTACACAATATCACGGAATTTTTGATCTATCATATACACAAAGAAAAAATCAGTGGACTATCTCACAAAGAGTATGTAGAACTCACTAATTTTGATCAGATTGAGCTTCTAACTGTTCATTGTTACGATGATGCTATAATAAAAAACACGAAAGAAAGAAATATGGAAGAAGTACGATTAGTTGAAATTAAAGGGACTCAACTCCATTCATTAAATGGTTATTTAAATGCATTGGATATGATTCTTTCAATAAATAAAGATATTGGACGCCCAAATGATTATGTAATACCTGTTGTTGCTGATTGGCCTGGACAACTCTTCATACGAAAAGCATTAACTCATCTACATTAACAAGATACGACATCACAAATACCGGCATCCATTAATGCCTTTATACCTATATTAGGTCCTCTTCATGTTTCATTAAACAGTCGGGAGCAAATCCTAATAATTTATTTTTCTTTTTTTAAAAAGCTTTTTCATGCAGTTTTTGAAACCGAAAAAATTCTTGCAAAGAAACCAAAACCATGGAGAATTAATCTCCTTCTTGAGCTTGCTTACCAAGGATGGTTAAAGATAAAAGTGAAGATACTATGTGAATATAGGATGTTAATTGATCTTCACTAGATGTATATGCAGTTCTTTTTCATACTTAAACAATTTGTATTATTAATATTGTTCGGATCCTGAACAAATCAAAAAATAATGAATTTATTACTCACTTTTAACGAGTCAACTTTTTCTTATTACGAAAAGAGAAAAGAATAAATTAAAAATGGTAAGTGATTTCTCTTTTTTAAAAAAAAAATAATTTTAATGAAGGTTAGTTTCATCTACAATATATAAAATTATCGAGGTAACACGTGCATGTTTTTCTTCGTGAAATTTAGATTTGGATTTATGATCACACAACAAGGTTAAATCATTTCAATTGAGTTGACCCGATTTTTGTTTTACCCTAACTTGTGCTACCATTCTTTGTATTTACGATGTACTTTGACTTACAATAAGAATATATCAGCTCTAACTCAGTTATTATCGAATTAAGTTTATATGTAAATAATTTAATATAAATATTAAAATTATAGCGTTGATTTTTTTTTTAATATAGGTGTATTTGTCTGAAGAAATAGCTAGCAATTTGAGACAATATGAAAATAAATGCTAAAGAAATCTTTAATACGGAATTGAAAATTGGAGGACCACATTTTTAAATTAAGAAAAATTCTTTGATAACATGTTCATTACAAATTTGCGTTATAGAAATCGTATATTAAATAAATTACATAATTACATAAATTACTCAATTACATAAGTTACATAAATTATAGTATTATTTAATAAAAAAATGACAATAATTGGTCTTTTGTTATACGTTCACTGCCTGTTATTATTTTTTTTTATAAACACAAAAAAAAAAAAATGTTGTTAAATATTAGTTCTTAAACCTTAAATAAAAAAAAGGTAAATTTATATGAAAATTCTTACCTTCATATTGTTATCATCATATCTAGTACCGGCAACATCAATAGAATCAATAATTTTCCTAATTTCTAATAATTCTTTAGAAGTAAGTTGAACATCTACTCCTCCAAGATTTTCTTCTAAATATTTCATTCTTTTTGTGCCAGGAAGAGCAACAATATTATCTCCCTATATTAAAATATACATGTCAAATTTTTATTAAATTACTATATAGTTTATATATAATATTAGAATATTATTTTTAGGATTATATTTACCTGAGCTAGAACCCAAGCTAAACAAAGTTGACTTGCGGTTACACCTTTCTTATCCGCAAATTCATTGAATTTATTCGCGATCTCTAAATTCTTGGAGAAATTATCACCTTGAAAACGTGGAATCGTTCTTCTCCAATCGTCCGGGGCAAAATCATCAAAAGACTTATATTTTCCCTAAAAAAAAAAAAAGATTTTTAAGAGTTGGAAAGTCTTAATAAAGATGCAAAATGTTTAAAAATATTATAAATACCGTAAGAAGACCGTGACCGAGTGGGCTATATGCCACAATAGTGACACCCAACTCACGACAAGCTTCAATGATTCCATTTGTTTCAATATCAAGAGTCCAAGGACTATATTCCATCTTAAAAAAAATCATGATGCTTAGTAATTACTGTATGTATTTGCTTTTATTTTTTTAATTAAATAAAATATTTACTTGAATAGCGGCAATAGGATGAACTTTATAAGCACGTCGAAGAGTTTCTGCAGAACATTCAGAAAGTCCAATATATTTAACTTTACCTTCTTTAACAAGTTCTGCTAAAGCACCAACTGTTTCCTCAATAGGTCTGTAATTAAGATGAAATATTATTTAAGTATTTGAAAGGACAATGAAAAAATCAATAATACTTTTTTTTTTACTTACGTATTGGGATCAATACGATGTTGATAATATAGATCGATACAATCCACTCCCAACCTTTTTAAAGAGTTTTCACAAGATTGACGGATATATTCAGGTTTACCTGATATACCTTTAACTTCACCGCTTGGTACTCGAACAATGCCACATTTCGTACAGATAAATGCTTCATCACGGCGTTCTTTAAGTACTTTTGAAAGAAGAATTTCATTGGCTCCAACTCCATATATATCCTTTTACATTTCAAAATTAAAAAATTATAACATGTTGATTTAAGATCTTTTTTTTTTAAAAAAAAAAATAAAATATAGAAAGGTTTGTATACATACAGCAGTATCCCAAAAAGTACATCCCAATTCAATGGATCGATTCAACACATTAATACTTTCTTGTTCATCAGCTGGACCATAATAATCACTCATGCCCTAAATTAATTCTGTTAAATCACATGATTAACAAGCATGAATTGTTACAATATAATGAACATACCATGCATCCTAAACCGATCGCAGAGATTTTTACTCCAGTTTTACCAAGTTCGCGAAAAAGCATTTTTTATTTTTATTTTTATTTTTTTTTTCAAAAGAATAATTAAAATAATTCTTTGAAATTAAATCCGGAATTCTCATGAACTCGGACTTTATATAATTTTCGAAAGACATTTTTAATTGAAAAATATCCATTTTTATTTATTTGATTTTCCCTCCCGTTTGGTATCTTAAAATTTATAATCTGTCAAATATGTCATGATTAATAATTATTAAAAAAAACGGATTGGTCATATTCTTCCTAATGATGGTATGATGTTAGATTATTAATACATATGTTCATAAAAATGAATGAGTTCTAAAAAAAAAAAAAAATTAATTAATTTAGATATTTGTACATGACGTGGCGTCACAAATATTTTTTTATGGAAATTCCAATTAATATTAAAGGTGGTAGCAATTAGGAAAGATTGATTGATCTGCATACATTAGTCAGACGGATGATCATATCATGTGCACTGCGGAAACGTGCATATGATTGGTGGGTTGAAATTCTAAATCGCGTGATACCCTTTTCCGTAAAACCTTTGTTAACGAAAACTTCCTAAAAACTTGCTTTCGTAAAACGCACTCAATGTTAGGTTTTCAATAAAAATCACTGTGCTTAATTGCATATAATTTTTAACATAATGAAATTTTGATTTGATACATGAAATCAAATGTTTTTGTAAAGATCACTTTATTTATATTTATAGTATATACATTGTAAGATCGATCCCCACAGTGTTACCTGTCAGTCATATGACTGTGCCACAAGGATCAATTACAATTGTTAACAAAATCGTTTTATTAATATAATTCCCAAGTTCTACAAATAATAAAATATTAAATTTTCAAACGTAAAA
>JADRCO010002239.1:0-14542 GCA_021464525.1 Rhizophagus sp. LPA8_4_AMF | reverse complement strand
TTAATCTTTGAGACAAGCATATGACTACTGGCAGGATCAACCAGGTATCTATTTTTAGTTCAGCTAAAATTGAATGGTTTCAAGATACCTCTCCACACGTTCAATTAAGCTAAAATAAAGCTCGTGAATCACCAATTAAATTGATTCTCCACTCGCGTTTTTAATTATGACCGATTTGATCACTTCCGGTTTAACTATACTTTAAAATATAACTCGCTTTATAAGCGATCCTTTAAGGTAGATCTCATCCGGATTCAATTTGCCCAATATCTTTACCTTCCTCATTTGATGATTAAAAAAAAATTTTTCTAAACACCAAAATGTAATAGCAAATTATACCACTGCGAATTCATAGGTATCGTTACCAAAAATCACTATGATACTTGATTTGCGATTAATTTAAGATAAGAATAACCATCGGTTTATTAATACACAACGTTTAAACGTAACCTAATCACGAGTAAAAAAATTATCTCTGATTATATAAACTTTAATAAAGTTTATTTGTCGGATACCAAAAAGCTGATTCTTAAACCCACCTCTTAATACTAACAAATAATTAGATGTCAACTGATTTAAAAAGAATTGCCTTACTCAAGGAGAAGATATACTACCTTCGTTATGAATAATGACTGAAATGAGAGTAGAGTGAATTATTATTTTTTTTTTTCACTCTTACTCTCTTACTATAGGAAACCGATTTTTTTCATGTCATTTTTCAAATTTTTTTTTGAACCGTTATAATATACATTTTCGATCGTCCAATTTGATCGTTACTTTTTTCGGAAAGAACAATGGCATTGAAAATCTATACTTGAAATATTTTTCATCAATTTTGTAAATCATTTTGAACATTTCAACAATAAAATACTGCGACTTTTTAACGAGGTTAAATTTCTCTCTTATTAAAATATCATTAATGCTTCACTTTTTTATACATTTTTCACCGAAAATTATTAGATTTCAATCTTTTTTAACCGTAAAAGGATTTGAGAAAAAGCTGATCTAGTAAAAATTTCTTTCTTACACGTTGCGTAATATTTTTCCTAATTTACCGTTATGTTCTACGTTATCATATGATACGTATGATCAGTTAAAAATATCAACATTTTTTTTTCAACTCTTTTTCGGTATTTACTCTATTACTGTACTTGGCGGTCTCTAAAATATAACAAAAAAATTAATTTTATACAAAGTCGTTTCAAATTTCTTTCCATTATATTGTATATCCTCCTTCCTTTAATAACTCCTCCCTTTAATAACTTACCTTCATTAAGAATAAAAAAATAATACCAGTTAAAAATTGTCAAATTTAGTTAATACGGTAAATGAATCATTAACTTCGTTTGTTCGCCTTGAAAGAAAATGATTTTTTATTAAAACCTTGTATTGAAAAAAAATTCTCTTCCAAAGTTTTCTTCATATTTTGTTAAAAATCTACTTTTCCAATACACGACCATAACATCCTTGTTTTCACTGCGAATGTGTTCGTTAATTGTAAATAAATAAAAAAGCGGAATTAAATAGTATATTTAACGGATATTTAATGGGCTTCTTATTAAATTTATTAAAGAAAAAAAATTTTATAAAAGTTTTCTTTAGGATTATTCCTTATTATTTTAAAATTCAAATAGGTAAAAACTCATGAAAGAATATCAGACCGCTCGATTTTTAAAATTTAAAAAAGAAAGTTTTAGATATAATAATTTTATACGAGCATTAAAACTTTTATCTGTTATGAGCAATGCGTATGTGCGTGAGAAAAAATTATTTCAAATATTAAATAATGATCGTCGAACTATGGCATCATTATGATAAAAAGTTTCCCGTAACAACATTATTTGTAACAAGATTCAACTTTATTCAGGAAATTTGACCTTTCCATAAAAAAATTACATTATAATAAAAGATACGATCATGTGGCGTAATTTAATTTTGAAATGCTAAATTGAGAAACGTGTCATGATTGCATTACATGAAATATGTATTAGCAGATTTTTTCTGATACATATACCATACAAATACCATAACAACTTTGCATAATCACACAACAGTAAACAATCTAGCCCAATAAATAAATAAATATGTGAAGTATTATATTTTTTTCTAATATAAAATAATATGAAGTTAATACTGTATATAAAGTAATTCATAATCAGAGGTTGATTAATGTAATTCTTCAAACCTTCACAATTGAAGATTTTACGATAATTACGCACAATTCTTTATTTTGGTCGTTAATATTGTCTGCAAGCGCTTATGATATCAGATCCTCACTTATGTGAACATAAAATGATTGAGCCAAGTAAATAGGCCATCTTGATAATCGATAAAATTGGTGGTTTCCCCATCTTCCATTGAAAGTGACGGTGGTCTTAATAAAAGGAGGGTAATTTTAGCCCAATTCCGTACCATTCTCCGAAACTTATAGTGAGACAGTCACAAATTAATGAAAAATACTTACTAAGTATTGATATAGCTTATCTTTCCTACATCTGAGCCACATCCAAGAGTTTGTCACTTTTATCAACAAGAATATTTTCAATCGAGTATCAACACGAGCTAGCCCATTTTTATGACATATTTGAAATTTGTCAATAATCTCCGCTAATGTAGATACATTCCCCGAATGTTCGTGGTCTAAATAGTAAGCGGAAAAATTATTTAACAGAAATGGATATACTGTATATATAAGAAACGATTGTCGCACGAGCCTATGCTAAATATTAATCGGTAGTTGCAAATCTTCGCTGATCTAGTAAGTAAAATCGATAATACCATACTACCCCTTATTTGATTAACCTTAGAAAAATTGTCACATGAGAAGCTAATGCTGTTGTACCACTAAATTTGTGCAAAAGTTTTCATTAATATATTCTTCCACATCAAAATCTGTAATTTGTATCTTGCCCTAATGAAAAATAAAATAAAGATGGTAACCTATTTTATTTATAAAGATATTTTAATTAAAGAAAAATTGTCTTTTATTTATTTCGCCGTTATACCCATTCCTTTTTTTTCTATTTTATTAACTTCATTATCCGTATATTCTAAACCTCTTTCGAACATTATTTTGGATATTATTATTTTACACATTTCCGTTAAAATGTTGTGTATTTTAATATAAATATGTAGCACAAATAAATGGCGAGTAATGTTAATACTGTATGTGTTTATATGAATGAAATAGACTTAATCATGATGTGTAAATGTAAAGATTTAATGTTTATGAAATTAAAGTCTCGATAGTAATTATTTAAAATATTATGTATAAGTACCTTGCATAAGTGTTGATTGCATTAAACCAAGATATTTTTTGTACTTTTCAAGTATCTCTAATGTTCTTTTTGTTACACAAGTATTTCATCAAGCTATTGAATTTCATCCCCAATATTTTTACACCATAACTAATATTTTGATATTACTATATTTTATTGTGATTCAATTATCCATTCTTAAAAGGGAGACGATATGTATTATTACGCTTAATTGAAAGTTTTATGAATCAATTTTAATAAATCTATTAGTTAAAAAATAAGGTCATCCACAAACCCATTTTTCAATATTAATATTGTATGTCTTTAAAAATTGGATTGGTAGAAATAAAGGTGAATGAAAAAAATTGCTGTCTGATAATTTTATGATCAAAAAGAATTTTCGTGCTTGTAAGGGAATAAGTTTCTCCAAAATTATATAAATCAAAGTTGGACGAAAAAAATTGTAGAAATCACATTTAAACACGAATGCCTTTCAATAAAAATTGCTCTTTTTAAGTATAGATAAGTTGAACGTGTCCAGCCTGCTGCGGACCAACATACTGCGGAGCATATGCCGAGGTTGAAGTTAAAGCGATATTTTCAGATTTTACTAATTTACCCCATTTTTCTGAATTTTTCTGATTAGGGATTCCGACAGTACCATTCACAAAGAATAAAAAGTTTAATACGTATTTTTTTTATATATATTGTATAATTATCTCGTGACATGACCGGTGACTATTAAGGATTTTAACACTAACCCAAAAAAAATTTACGTAATATTACGTAACAATACTATTATCCATAAAAGAATAGGTCTTTCCTAACTTCTCATTAATAGAGATAATTAGCAATTATTTACTAATTATGATGTGTTAAAACTTATTCTAAATTGGTTTGGATTGAGATTACGAATTTTTGAATTTTGCTTTATCGGGACAAATTTTTACCGAGCCGACTAATTTATGGTTAATATACATTATTGTGATAAGCAAGAAATGTATTTAGAAAAGTAAAATAAATAAATAATACACGATTACATTCAATCATTTTATTGTTCTTCGCAAAGAAATAAGAGACAATTGGCACAAATTTACTCGGCGGGTACCTGGAACTCATCCAGTTCTTCCTTCTTATGAGTAACCATACCAAGAACCTGCCCATTTCAAGGACAATTGCCATCAAATAATGTAAATACGGTATAATTATAATAACTCTAGATCCAATTTGATGATTTTGGAATTGTATAAGAACGTTGCAATAAAGAAATCATATTCTTTCTTGCTAGGGTCCTGTCTTGGCGTAATTATAAGATTTTTAATATATCTAATATTAATTTACGTTTTTACATTATTTTTAATTAAAGAACATTTCTATAACCTTCCTTATTTTACTTTATTAATTAATTGATAACAGTAAAGATATGAAAACAAGATATGTTAAATTCAAATCTCTTATTCTATGTCACTTCCGTAAATTATCCATCGTATGAAGTGGGACAATTTTTAGAATTCACATAATTTGAAATTCCTAGTTCAATAGCAAATTTAATTGGTACAAACACATGTGAAACACGCCAAAAAAAGTGTATCGCATGATCTTATAAGCGTCTACCAAATTTTTAATTCCAACAGGTTCTAAACTAGTAATTCATTAATGATTGGAATCTCCGATGCATGTTGGCGTTTCATAACTGATCATTTGACAACTTTTGAAAAAAAAAAATAATTAGTATAAATGTTTATTTTATAAGAATAAATAAACTTTTTTAAAATTTTCATCTTTTACTTTTGACGTCACATTCGGATAATTTGATTGTGATACTTAAAATTGTCATACAGATTTGCATACAATTAAAGAGATAATTCCTGTCTTACCATCTCTCGTGTTTCAGAAATAAGTATCAGATACGAGAAGTCCTCAAATTTTACTATTCTATATTTTCTTTTCTATTTTATCGGACTCTACAAGGAAGCTCGAAAAAAAAACGAAGCAATTATAACCAAAAAGAATATTTATAAAATATTTCTTTGTATTAGAAAGAAAAGGAGGATATTTCTTAAATCATTTAAAATTTTTTTACACTATAAATTATTGAAAGAGATATTTCATGATTTCATAAGTTAGAAAAAGGAAAATTTTCTTTCTTTGGTAAGATGAGGACTTTTTGAAATAATGAAAATTCAACTGACTGTAATTTTATATTAATAGATCAATTCTCCGAATCTTATTATCAGAACTTGAATTCGGTTAAATTTTTAAATTTTTAAATTTAGAATTTTGTGTAACCACTAAGTCCCTGTAATATATATACCGTAGAAATGTGGAGGGTGGGCATGGGTAACAATAATTTCACAAAACTATTAATATTAGTAAACATGAACCGTTATACAGTCCGAAGTGCCGTTTTTGATTATCGGTTTCAGTATTACTTAAAAATGTATCAATAGCGTAAACCTTATAAAAATGCAGAAATCGCATATGCCTGCGTGACTTGATATTTTACTTAATAATGGCATCACCTTTCAAACTAAAAAAACACTTCGGACTAAAAATTGGTTCGTAATAATTTGTGTATAATATATGCAGATGATGTAAGTGTGCAATTGTATCAGGAAAAAAATAAAAAATGAAATCTAAAACGCACGTGATTTTATTTAACAAAATTATGATCGGGAATAGAGGGGATAGAGAATGATTTTATAGTAGATGTTGATAATTGGGGAAAATTGTAATTATAATTCGGTGAGATGTGTTATAATATCAAAATAATAGAGGTAAGAGCTTGTATTAAGCTACGGCATAAGAATAAGTGTATTTTCTATCTACACATGTTTCTACGCTATTTCTATATTTTTTAAAAATGTAAATTAACAGCCTTGTATATTGAATATGTCAGAGTTTTCACGAATATAGAATTATACTGATTATGATTGAAAAGTTACAGTATCTCTTGATGGATGTTTTGCAAACACGTTAGCTCAAATTCTCTAAAAACATCAGTATCAATCTCTTTATGTTCCAGCAAAGCATTAACTACATTCCTTCTTGTCCCATGACCTACAAGCCGTAAATGATTCAGTTATTAATCAATAAAATTCAAAAATTATCATTGACTCTTTTTAATTGGTTTTCCATATTCTCTGGTAACAATATATGCCAATTGTCATTAGATACTTTTGATTTTGAAGAAGTTTTGCTGAATCAAATTTCTTTTTACTTCGGTTAAGATTTGCCTCTTGATATTAAAAAGAAAAAAGAAAAATCAAACAATTAATCCAAAGCAGAATTGCGCAAATTTGATTGATGTAAAAACAATGAAACAATTTTACCTTCAAAGGACCGCCCAGCCAAGAAATTATCCGCCAAAGTCTTAAACTCTATAACACGACTCTCATTAATTTTGCATTTCTTATCAAATATTCCATTCTTTCTCGTTAACGTCGTACAGGTTTTTCGATAACACTATTTTTCAAGAACGCAAAAAGTGATGTCATACTTACATTTCATTCTTCTTGAGATTGAATACTGTTAAATAAGTGATGTACTTTCGATCATTGGCATTGTGCTTTACATCATCCTAAACTTTTGTTGTTTTCATCGTCGGGATCATTTCTTTTGTTGAGTTTACTGTTGTAACTGAGTTTGTTGTCGTTTACCCTCATTAGTTTCTTCATCCTCATTAGAAGGATTTATGGATTTATGAATTAAACAACTAGGCATTGTCATAACAATAACTATCGGTCTATTGTGTTTCGCTTTGTACATTTCACTAGATGCTTTTTTGGCCAGACCAGAACTTTATCTAATGTATTACAGATTGCGGATTTGACATTTAATGCAATTTGCACGCTTACGCAAAATTCGATATGTGATGGATATCCGTCAATATTATAATTTATCTACAAAAAAAAGAAAGAAAATAAGAATTAAAATGGTGTTATAAACAATAAAGCAGTGGTGAAAAATTACCCTTTGTTTTGGTCCTTTTTGCATCAGTTGTAAATATGTACCTCAAATGCAAAATTTATTGCATTTTAAAAGCTTTTTAAAAGCTTCACCTAATTTATTAAAAATTGGCAGGAGTACCTATGTATATAACACCTCATTTGATGCAATCCTAACTAATGTGATTTTTCCTGTCCACTACATGATAGGATGATAGGTAATCCAACCTCAAAGCCCTGATTTTTTTTTTATATTCATTTATAAGGCTCTATAATTTCAGGTCGAGGAAACAATTTGTTTTATGGAATTCCTACATCAAGCCGAGTTCATTCTCTCCACAGTCTTGTTAAGAAGACGCTCATTATACTTGTGTAGAGACCTGGTATAAAGAATCCAAGAACAAATACCAAGAGGCCAGTAACAATAGACTCTTCAGAATAGATGCGGGAAATGAAGAGCTTGTAAATGATTTTAAGAAATAAAGATAAGAAAAAAGTGTAACTTCAAAAGCATAAATATAAATGTAAGCATAAATATATAGTTTTTGCATTGTTATTCGATGGCTAACTAAATGAAAGACCTGAATAATTTTGGAAGTTTTGGGCCGTATCTCTATAAACCATTATAGGTAGACGGTTTATCACCAAATACTTCAAAAAGTTAATGGTAAGAAAAAACAGTAGATTGATTCTTAGGGGTATTTATAAAAAAAAAGGAGAATTAATGTTACGTAATTTTTTTTGTTGACCTTATTTGACTAATGTGGCTTTTTTGTATGATCTAACATAGACAGAGACAGATTTAATAAAATAATTATCCGACCAACCCAAGCCGATGTATTATTTATAGAAACGTATCGCAGTTTGAAGCGTTGGCGGGGAAATTGTTGAAGCTTCTGACGCAATTAAAGTATGAATGAAATATATTTTTTTTCATTTATGATTGTGCATTTACAAGAGCTTGAAGATGCCTATAGCACAAGATAAATTTTTGGCAGACTTTACTAAGGTTAATGTTATCTCGCATTAGTATAACTGACATTGATTTCGTTTTTTATTCTCAATGTTGGGATCAGACAAGGTATGGACACAGGCATTAATATAGATACTTTACACTTTATAAAATGAATCTATGTATCACAGATACGAGCTGGATCATGTAATTTTTATCAATAAAAAATTCAAGCTTTTTCTTGATCAATAAATCTCAGGCAAACATAACTGGGAAATCTTTTTAGGCTAATCACGCAACATTTCTTCCGGCTTTGAACATATACTGTATGTTGTAATGATTTTTATGATGGAGTGTGTGCACCAGAAAAAAATAACTAGCTTAATAATTTAAACAATTTTTTATCTGAAGTTAAAAAAAATACCGTACTGCGTCATTTGGGATAGCGTGATCCGCTGTGATTTTTAATATGTGATTCGAATGTGATTCAAAGCATGATCTTTTGTTGCATGTTACACCTGCGTGGTCTAAAATTTGTGTTTCTTCGAATCGATTATACTATGTCATGTGATTAAAAATCATTTATGGTTTTAAATGAAATCAAAAAAATCTTTGACGCGATACACGAAAATTAGTCCTGGTGACATAAAAAAACTCATGAAACCCATAAACTCATATTGGTTTGTCGTATGATAAATAAAAAACTTCATAACAAGTACTTAATTATATTTTTTTCAGCATGTCTGATTCACAAGCTCAAAACGAAAACACTGAACCTACTAAAAAAGTCACAAAGCCTCGTAAACCAAGAGCCGAAGCTTCTTCTAGTAAATCCTCAACTCCTAAAAAATCTACTCCTAAAAAATCTTCGTCTAGCAAGGCCTCAACTCCTAAAAAGTCTACTCCTAAAAAATCAAACCCGGTCGTTGTTGAAGAATCGAGTAAAGCTGCAACTCCTAGCATAGAGAAAACTATTGAAGAGGTCTATCAAAAGAAAACTCAGCTTGAACATGTTTTGTTAAGGCCCGATACATATGTTGGTTCTGTTGAACCTCTAAAAGAGAAAATGTGGGTTTACGACTCCGAAAAGCAAGGAATGGTCTACAGGTAAAGCTATTACTGCTTTCATTATAACATAATCTCGTTAAATATAGCCTTAAGTAATTTCATGTTTAATTTCAATATTTATCTTCCTACAGAGACATTACTTACGTACCAGGCTTATATAAAATAGTGGATGAAATCTTGGTAAATGCTGCTGATAATAAGGTATAATCTGGCACAATTGGTCGTCAAATTTGTGTTTAAGTGCATGAAAGTAACTTTTTTTTTTTCTTAATATCAGGTTCGAGATCCTACAATGAATACTGTTAAAGTTAACATTAACGAAGAAGAAGGGACGATTTCCATTTATAACAATGGAAAAGGAATACCTATTGAAATACACAAAGAAGAAAAAGTCTGGGTTCCTGAGCTTATTTTTGGGCATCTTTTGACATCCTCAAATTATGATGATAGTGAGAAGAAAGTTACCGGTGGTCGCAATGGTTATGGCGCTAAATTAGCAAACATCTTCAGTACGGAATTCATTGTGGAAACTACAGATTCTTCAGTTTGCAAGAAATATCGCCAAATATTTAGGAATAATATGTCCGTAATCGAAGAACCAAAACTCACTTCATATAGTAAAAAAGAAGAGTACACCATGATTACTTTCAAGCCAGACTTTGAAAAATTCAATATGTCTCAATTTGATGATGATATTACTGCTCTCTTAAAGAAACGTGTTTATGATATGGTAGCATGCGTCAATAATATTAAAGTATACTTGAATAATGAAAAATTGAAATTAAAAGATTTCAAGGAATACATGCAATTGTATTTAGGTGAGCGGGAAGAGCCGCGTCCAGAAATCGTATATGAACGTGTTAACGATCGATGGGAAATTGGAGTTCTTCCTTCTTCGGAATCCCAATTTCAGCAAGTAAGTAGTTATTCTTTAATCTTGTAGTAATTGATTTAGCAAATCATTTGATTATATTATTTATTTTATTTTCTTTGAAATGATAGATAAGTTTCGTTAACAGTATATGTACATCAAAAGGCGGTACCCATGTTAACTACATCGCAGATCAACTTGCAGATAGAATTCTGTCAGCGGTTAAGAGTAAAAAGAAGGATGCAAACATTAAAAAGAATCAAGTTAAAAATCATATGTGGATTTTCGTTAAATGTTTGATTGAGAATCCAACATTTGATTCTCAGACAAAAGAAAATCTTACACTAAAGGTTACATCATTCGGTTCTTCATGTACTCCAAGTGATGCATTCTTTAAAGGGCGTGAGTTATCATAATTAATAGAAAGCTTCTTTAAACTTTTGTATGTTAATTAATTATTTTTTTTCTTATAATAGTGCTTAAATGTGGTATTGTTGATCAAATCATCGAAGTTGTTGATTTTAAACTCAATAAAGAGCTAAAAAAGACGGATGGAAAGAAAAGTAGGAAGTATGTATAATTTGTATGATTCTTCAATTTTCTAATGATAAAATTTTAGTTTATTAAATCTTAAATGTATTTACAAATAGAATCACAGGCATCACAAAATTGGATGATGCAAACAATGCTGGCGGTAGGAATGCTAAGGATTGTACTTTAATCCTTACTGAGGGTGACTCTGCAAAATCATTGGCTGTCGCTGGATTGTCTGAGGTTGGACGGGATTATTATGGAGTTTTCCCACTCCGAGGAAAACTACTAAACGTGCGAGATGGTTCTCACAAACAGATCATGAACAACGCAGAAATCCAACATATAAAGCAAATTCTTGGTTTAAAACAAGGAAAAGAATATGAATCAACAGGTGAATTGCGTTATGGGCACTTGATGATCATGACGGATCAAGATCACGATGGAAGTCATATAAAAGGGTTGATCATCAATTTTATGGATCATTTCTTTCCATCCTTGCTGAGAATTAAAGGTTTCTTGTTGGAATTCATCACTCCTATTGTCAAGGTATGAATTTTAAAAAATTCTAATAAACGTTCTTAAAGTAAATGTTAATTTTTTTATTATAGTGTACAAAAGGTGAAATGGAATTGTCATTTTTTACCGTACCTGAATTCGAAAAATGGAAGGAAACGATTCCTGATATTAAAAATTGGAAAATCAAATATTACAAGGTAGATATTTTAATATATTTGCAAAGAAAATAATGTGTATTTAATTGCTTTTTTTATATTATTAGGGACTTGGTACTTCTAGTTCTGCTGAAGCAAAAAAATACTTCAGAAATCTAAACCGTCATAAAAAACCTTTTAGACCGATTGTAGAGGGTGAACGAGAATTAATTGATATGGCCTTTAATAAAAAGAAAGCAGATGATCGCAAGGAGTGGTTAAAAAACTATGAAGTAAGTTTTAGTCATTTCTTTTTAAAATGCAAAATAGAAATTAAATTTCGTAAAAAAATAATAATTAAAATTTTCCATTTCAGCCGGGTACCTATATGAATCATGATGTAAATGAGATTACGATGACAGATTTTATAAATAAAGAGTTAATCTTATTCAGCCGAGCTGACAATGAGCGTTCGATTCCTAACGTTCTCGATGGGTTAAAACCCGGTCAAAGAAAAGTTTTATACACATGCTTTAAGAAAAATGTCAAGAATGAAATTAAGGTTTCATCATTATCCGGTGCAGTTCTAGCTGAGGCGGCATATCATCATGGTGATGCGAGTCTTCAAGGAACAATCATCGCAATGGCTCACGATTTTGTCGGTTCAAATAACATCAATGTTCTCCATGGCGAAGGTCAATTTGGTACAAGAGCTCAAGGAGGGAAAGATGCTGCTAGTGCCCGTTATATTAGCGTGACAATTCCTCCACTGACTCGAAAAATTTTTCATCCTCAAGACGACGCGTTGCTTACTTATTGCAATGATGACGGGCAGTCTGTAGAACCAGAATGGTATCTGCCGATTCTACCTATGATCCTTGTCAATGGCTCAGAGGGTATTGGAACTGGTAAGTTTCATTATATATGTTGCGAATTCATTTCTTAATGTTAAATTCATCTTTCAATTATTAGGCTGGAGTTCATATATTCCAAATTACAACCCCCGTGATATCGTTGACAACCTGAAACGTCTAATTAACAACGAAGAGCCTATACCAATGCACCCTTGGTATCGCGGTTTCCAGGTAATAAGATATTTGATAATTCTTTATTGATGTAAATTCTAAGTAATAGAAATATAATTATAGGGAGAGTTTGAACAACTAAGTAATGATAGATATCAAGTTAACGGTATAATCCAGAAAGTTAATGATGAATCTGTTAGGATTACTGAATTGCCAGTCCGTGTTTGGACACAGAGTTACAAAGAGCAACTTGAAAAATGGATCGTTGGAACAGAGAGAACATCTAGCTGGATTCGAGTACGTGTATATTTATTTATTTAATATGGTTAAATTTAAGACAGAGTTAATAAGTGATAATAAATAATAGGAATATAAGGAGAACCATACTACAACTGCTGTTGACTTCACAGTTAAGTTGTCTGAAGAAAATTTAAGTGCTGCTTTAAAAGAAGGACTTGAAAAGAAATTCAAGATTAGCACAGCCATTAATACTTCTAATATGGTGTGTTTCGATGGCAGAGGACGTATTAAGAAATATAATTCACCTGAAGAGATTCTCAGGGAATTCTACGATTATCGACTTGAATACTACCATAATAGAAAGGTTCGTATTGATCTTTTTGTAATTTTATGAAAATTAAAATTAATTTATTTGCTCTCAATGAACTTAGGCTTACATGATAAAGATACTTGAAATAGAAGTCAGAAAGCTCAGAAATAAAGCTAAATTTCTTCAAATGAAGATTGACCATAATCTCGAATTTGAAGGGCTTTTGAGAAATGCAATTATTGATTTACTCGAGAAAAATAACTTCGAAAGATTTACAGATGATAAAGATATTAAAGAAAATGACGACGAGGATTTCAATATTAGTCATAATGATCATGGATATGATTATTTGATGAAATCTCCGGCATGGAGTTTTTGCATGGAAGAGGTAGTTTTCGTGTTTATTGAAATTCCGATTCTCATAAAATTAAGTGGGAGTATTCTAATTGATTTTCCGTGTTAGGTGCAAAAACTCTTAAGTAAAAAAGCAGAGAAAGAAAATGAACTCGAAGATCTCAGAAAGAAAACACCTCAACGAATGTGGATAGATGATTTAAATGATTTCTTGGTATTTTGGGATGTGAGTATATATTTTATGCATTTGATATTATATATTAAAAGAAACAAATTAATAATAATAACGTATATTAAATAAATTATAGGACATTCTAAAACAGAAGCAGTACAAAACAAAGCAAGTTCAGGTTAAACTTGCCGAAATTCCGCCGCAATCATCATCACTATCAGATAATCCGTCATTGCTTAATACCGAATCTGTTCTTAATGCTGAGTCTGTCGAGGTTAAAGATGATGATCAAAATGAGATCAAATCTTATTCATTAGTACAAGATGATAACGAGATGGATCTAGATCCCGTTGACGACAATAAAAATAAGAAACCAGCTCGAGGCAGTAAAGGAAAGAATAAAGCTCTTGATAATGATATTCAAAATGGCAAAGGGAAAAAGAATGTGATATATGATTACTTTGCGCCCGTTGAACAATCTCGAACAAAAAAGAAAGTGATTATTGAAGAGGTAAACCCAGCAACTCAAAATGAAAAGAGCGAATTGGTGGATTTAGTTTCTGACACAGAAGAAACTGAGAAGACCGATAAAGATCAAGATCTAGAATCCACAAGTTCACCAAAACGTAGTAGAAGAAAAACCACGAAAGTAAAAATAGTTCAAAGTGATGATGAGTCGATGGATCTAGTTTTTGATACAGAAGAAACTACAAAGACCGATAAAGATCAAGATCTAGAATCCACAAGTTCACCAAAACGTGGTAGAAGAAAAACCACGAAAGTAAAAATTGCTCAAAGTGATGATGAGTCGGTGGATCTAGTTTTTGATACAGAAGAAACTGCAAAGACTGATAAAGATCAAGATCTAGAATCCACAAGTTCGCCAAAACGTGGTAGAAGGAAAACCACGAAAGTAAAAATTGCTCAAAGTGATGACGAGTCGATGGATCTAGTTTTTGATACAGAAGAAACTGCAAAAACTGATAAAGATCAAGATCTAGAATCCACAAGTTCACCAAAACGTGGTAGAAGGAAAACCACGAAAGTAAAAATTGCTCAAAGTGATGATGAGTCGGTTGATCAAGTTATTGACAAAGAAGAAACTGAAAAGACTGATAAAGATCAAGATCTAGAATCCACAAGTTCACCAAAACGTGGTAGA
>JADRCO010002238.1:0-14544 GCA_021464525.1 Rhizophagus sp. LPA8_4_AMF | reverse complement strand
GTCAAAGGTTCTTGACCGGTTATGACCGACCGATGACCGACCATGACCGACCGTTGCCATCCCTAATTGTACCGCAGTACGCAGTAATTTTCATTTATATAATGACGTCATCATGAAATTTTGCAAAAAAATTTACTATAGGTTGTATTAATATTATTCAATGTAAAGAACTTATTAAATCCCATAATTATTTACAGTATTATTAAAGGATATACAACTTCTTTCTTGATAAAAAATCAAATTTTTTTTTTCTATAATGTTGACGTTATTTGAATGATAACTACCACAATCAACGTATTGGAGTTTTATTAAAATGTGTTGTTATAACTTATAAGATAAAAATATTCTAATTTATCAAATGTATCATTACGAAGTTTACATTCACATTGATTAGAATATTTTAAAGTATAATTTGATTTAATATAAATGTAATAAATGTTATTTTTAGAAAATTAAAATATTATCAAATGATTTTGTGACATTAATAATAAATTTTTTGTGTTATGAACAAGATTTTGTTTTATAAATCAAAGTTTTTCAAAGATTTCGTCGATTCCAACAACACCGGTAAAACTTCAATATTTGAAAATTTTATTTTTAATTGTGTGAAGATATAGTTTAATTAACGATGATGATGTATATGTTGCATTATTTGTTAACATTGCCTGTATGAGAACGAATAGTAAGAATTCTTAAAGTATCTTTTGTGGTTTCTATTAAATATAGTAATAATATCTCTAAATTATAGTAATGAAAAATCAGTTTTGGTAAAAAAATTCCTCTTAAATTATTATCATTAGTATCATCATCATTAAAATCAAACTGAAACTATGAAAGTAAACTTTTAATTCTTCTAAATTAATAAAATTGAAATTGCTTGATTTGGAAAATAATTCTAATAATTATTGCGATTACAAAGTTCAAGAACTCTCAAATTAGGATAGTTTCCTTTTCAAAAAGATTCACTATCTTTCTGATGCATATAAATTTTATTTCTCCCAAATATTGTGAGAGAATTAATATACTTATATTTATAATTTAAGTTTAAAAGATCACTTATATTATTATGATAATTAAATTATACTATCACAATCAAAATTCGATACATTTTAATTTATGAATTATTTCTTCAGGACAGGATATAATATTAATTTTTAAAATTGAAAGTGATGATAAAGATCTTGATGCAAAATATTCGGAAATAATTAAATTTAACATATTTAGATATTTAATTTTTTTAAAAAAATAACCATTGATTTTTTTGAATAATTAATTTATAATTATAAAGAAATTATTTAGTAAATGTATGAGCCAACCTTAAAAAATGGCTCGCTTAACTACAATCCTCCACTATTTGATCTAGCTGATTATTTCAATTGTTATAGAAAGCACTTATTAAAACATTTTAGTCGTCATTCTTTCAAGAATTTCAGTATTTTTTCTCCTGAATAAATACAACGGTTCTTTCCATTAGTAAATAGTCATGAATTAAAGTTTTTTCGGTTTATTTCTGAAAAACATTTCAAGGTTTCTTTAAGTAATAATACAATACATTCTATGGAAGTGATCTATTGTTTTTTATTTAAAGGTAAAAAAATGAAAACAAAAAAAAGTGATGTATTCATATTATGCGATTTAATTTATATTATGAGTTATGTATTTTCTTTTATTTTATTTTAACCCCTCCGCTATGATAATCTTAAAGAATAATATGACTTCTTCATAATTGTTTTGCTTTGTACTCTATTTTCGTAAAGATTTAATTTATCTTTAAAATCACTTATAGATAAATTAGAAAAAAATATCCATTAGTAATGGAAAATTACTTAAATGAATATTATTATAAAATTAATTAGCTAATATGTGACATTTTATGGAAATTCTTATTCAAATTAGATATGAAACTCCAATACTATGAAGAATTAAATTCTGTAAAAGAAAAGCTTTTGAACGATTTAATACAAAAATGTAAATGAAATGGTACAATTAATTATTCAATTAAAATACAAGCAATCATTACATTTTTATAGTTTGTTAGTAATAAAAATAATTGTAATTAAGGTTAATAACTTTTATTTTTTGATTAATTAATTGATTCTTTTTTTTTTATGATAAAAGGTTAGAAAGTTAAAATTATTTTTTCTTCAAAAATCTTTTTATAAAAATATCAAAAATTAACTAGCTAGTAGTAACTTTCTTTTATTTTAGCTTTAAGATTTGTGTCTTACTTATTGTTATCCTTTTACAATTAAGTTTTTCCTATAATATATTTTTTAAAAAAATAGGAGAGAATGCAAGCATTAAATTTTTGCATTGTTAAATTTTCAATGCTTGAAAGACATTTTAATTTAAAAAGAAAGGTATTATGACATATATACATAAAATATGTTTAAATATAAAAGAGATTTATGGTATTATATATAAAAATAATAATCCATAAAATAGATAAAATTATAACAACCTATTTATTTATATTATTAAAGCAGTATAATTATAACTTTGTAAATTTAGAAAATATTATAAATTATTGAATTTTTTGAAGTATCTTTAATCTATTTTGTGCATTTTGATATCCGTGTTTGGCAGATTTTTCATACCAATAAATTGCTTTATTTATATCTTTTGTAATCCCATCTCCTTTTTCATACATTATAGCAAGATTATATTGACTTACATTATGTCCTAAATTTGCAGCATTTTGATATAATTCAAATGCTTTTTGCTTATCCATTTTAGTTCCAATACCTACATCATAACAATATCCCAACATTACTATTCCATTTAGATATCCTCCTTCAGCTGATTGCTTAAACAATTGAAAAGCTTTATTAAAATCTTTTTTAACACCATCTCCATTTCTATAACAATTACCAAGATTATGCATTGCCATTAAATTTCCATTATTTGCAGCTATTTCATACCAATAAAAGGCCTTTTTTAAATCTTTTTCAATACTTATTCCATTTTCATAAAAATAACCAATATTTGATTGTCCACTTGATAAATTTTTATTAGCTGCTTTTTCATAATATTCAAAAGCTAATTTATCATTTTTTGTAATTCCATTTCCATAATCATAACAATGACCAACAAAATATTGTGCTAAAATATGATTTTTTTCTGATGCATTAATAAACAAATTAGACGCTTTCTCATCATTTTCATTTGTTGAAATTCCATGATAATTAAAATATCCAAGTAAAAAAATAGAATTTAAACTATTTTGATTATGCAATAACCAATTATAAATTTCTTGTGAATTCATATTATGATCATTAAAATATTCACTAACTTTCTGTGTCCCCATTTCCAATCTAATTCCTTTATTAAATAATTTAAACATAAAATCATTTATTTCATCAACTATAATGTTAAAATCTTTTTCAATTGAAACATTTTCTAGTTTACTTGATATTGCCATAGAATCAATTTCTTTTGTATTCAATGTATCAAAATTTTGAATAAGTTAAGATAAATCTCCTTATAATTCTGAATTATTAGTACTTAAAGAAGTCTCATTAATTTCTTGTTCAATTGCCATTTGATGATTTTCTACTATTATTACATCTGTTTTTGCAATTATTGTATTTAGCCATTCAACTACTTGATATATTGTTGGATGATTATCTGGTTCCCCATCCCAACATTCTAAAAACCAAACATAATTTAGAATTCATATATAAATTATAACTCCTCAAAACTTAAAATTATTACTCACTGGTATAAATTTTAACATATTCATCAGGTGTATCAGGAACAATAGTTTCTCTAAGTCCTTGTGAAATTTCCAAAGCTAAACCAATATCATATTGTTCATCTTCAGCAAAAAAAGGAGGTTGCCCACTAGATATCTCCCATAGTAATACGCCTAAACTATAAATATCACTTTTTTCATTTAATGAGTACATTTGTGTTGATTGGTTATTATTATTTCTTCGTCTACTAAAGCTTTTTGGATCGACATAAGGAACCATTCCAAATAATTTAGATTGAAAATTGGATGATGCTCCAATTCTTTTGGATAATCTGAAATCTGCTAACTTGATTGTATTATTACGGATGAGTATATTACAGGAGTGCTATTAAAAAAATACGTACGTATATTCAAATAAGTATACAAATATTATATTATCAATAGTCAAATAATGTTATAAAGTGAATTACCAAATCACGATACACTATTCCTTCATTATGTAAACATGATATGGCACAAGATAACTGGTATGCCATGTTATATTTGTTGTCCCAAGTAAGTTTGTTAAAGTTTTCTTCAAATAACAACGAAGACTACCACCGTTGGCATACTCCATTACTAACCAATAATTATTATGATTATCTAATAATAAAAAAAAATAATCATTAAAATGCATCTCTTTGAATTTTGCGATTAATAAGAATATTATATTTATTAAGATAGCTTTGGTCATTAATACCTGACTCAAGTTTTGTTATCCCAAAGCAATGAATAATGTTATTATGAAAGTTAACATCACGTTGAATTTTTAACTAAAATGAAATTCAAATTTTAAAATAAATATATTAAATGAAATTATAAACGAAAAAAAAATGTATTTTATATTGAATTACCTTATGAACAATCTCTTTCACGGTGATGTTATCAAGGCTAAAAAAGATTTTAACGCAAATTGTTTTTCTGAATTTTTCCAATTTGCACGAAATACTTTTTCAAAATCTCCAGTACCAATATGTTGAATATTATTAAATTGTTGGTATTCATATTTAAAGTATTCTTTATCAATAGCTTTCTCAATCCAATTGACCCATTCATCTGTATACTCAGTATCTTGCATTTTGATATTATTGAACGTTATCAAATGTATTGAATAATGATAAGTTAACAGTAAAGTTAGAAAAAATGAAAAGTAAAAAATTATTGTGTATGTCTATTTTATATTTTTTTTTCTCCGATGATAGTTGCACAAGTGTACAGCGTGATTTAGTGTTACCTGTTACCAAACAAAAAAGTCAATCAGTTGATGCTCACCTTGGTATCACAGTACGCAGTAATTTTCCACCTATATAATGATGTCATCAAGAAATTTTGAAAAAAATTACTATAAATTATATTAATATTATCAAATGTCATACCGTAAAAGAATTTATTAAAAGTATAATTATATACAGTATTATTAAGATATATACAACTCTATTCTTGATAAAAATAAGTTGACGTTATTTGAATAAAATTGAATAAATGATCCCTACCACAATCATTCCAACAACATATTGGAGTCTTTTTAAAATGAATTGTTATAAGATGAAAATAAGAATATTCTAATTTATCAAAAGTATCATTACAAAGTTTACATTTATATTGTTTAAGATATTTAAAAATATAATTTGATTTAATATAAATGTAATAAATGTTATTTTTTGAAATAAATTCCAAAGGTTTTCTTCTCATTTCTTTCCATAAATTAAAAAGATTTTCTAATTCTAAATTAGAAAATTTCCATTCTCCAATTAAATTAATATTAATTAAAAAGGGGGATGATGATTTTATAGCTAATAAATGTAAAATTTTTTTTGTTAAAATCAACGGTTGAGGTAGTAGTAAACGAGATATCAAAAAAGGGAAAGAAAAGCAGATAGTTGGAGATATCATGACTAAAAGTAATGTAACGTCTATTGCAGTAGCCAAAATAGTTCATCAATTCCGTCATGGTGTATTGAACGTAGAAGTTGCTACTTTTGTACTGCCGTCAACAGGAGATAATATAAAAGAAGCAAGGACAGTTAAGCCAGAAGAAGTGGTTAAAATAATCAAGGATGCCCACTCAACCAAAATTCTGAAGAACTACTTAATACAAATGAAGGCCGGATAATACCAGAGGTTGCTGAAAGCTCACAAGTGGGTATAAACCATTCTCCAGAAACCGTTGGGAAATATAATGAAATTAACGCTAAATGTGCGAAGAATCTTCAAAAGACTATGGAAGTGAAACCGCCTAAAAATGCGGTAATTTTAACATTTACAGAGGAAGAAAAAAAATTTCAATTGAATAATAATTAGAATTACAGAAGAAATTAGCTCGCAAGATCAAAGAGAGTATACGTTATAAGCATAGAGAAAAAAATATCTTTTTTTTCCTATTGCAGAATCTGGCATACTTGTTGAAAAAAAATAAGTTTTTTTTCTCTAAAATTTGTAAGTTCCGGTATGGTATAGAAGAAAAAAAAGTTGTAATATTTTTTTCTATTTGCATATTGTTAGATTTAGTTTTTCTTAGATGAGGTGGGTTATAGATCACGTGGATGCTGTATTAGTTAACGGACCAATCATCATAAACCATTAATTTCTGGATTACTAACTTTATTTTTGTAGGCTATTTGTATATAATTAGTTCCAGAATTGTAGATTTAGATAGCGTTAGGTAGCTTATTAATACACCCTAGACTTTAGTATAGGGTCAATTAGTGACCATCAATGTGGTTAGCATATGGCGTTAGTAGATAGTTGTATTTATATAACTATTTCTGTACTTAATGCTTTTTTTTGTACTATTGTACTTTTTGTTAATAAAGAAATGCAGGTTACTAAAAAAAAACTCAAGTCAAAGTCATAGTGCAGCATAAAAATTAATCGCAACTTTCTAAAGTAAACCAGGCCAAAATTCTTATAATTCCAGCCGCCACTACTGATCACATGCACTAGAGTCAACCAAAGTTATAATAATTATATTTGATAAGAAAAGCTTTATAAGGATGCTGGTATCAGCATTTGAAGCACGCTCAGTTTAAATACTTTTGCTGCTGCTCGTTGATGTCGATCAACAGACTTCATTTAAACTTTTTTATATAATTTGATATGAGATCTGAAATTGGATTCAGAATCCACTGGATTCCATTTCCACCTACAATAAGATTCAAATTCTATAAAGTTTCAAATTGAAAAGAAATCGACATTAATCAAAAAATTGGAAAATCAGTTGCCAGATTGGACATTATGATACAGAATAAGGATGCCTCGACTGCCTCATAAAATTATGCTAGATCAACAATAGAAATTTTATGACCGTTGAGTTTAGAATAAACAGAAATAAAATTCTAAAATATTTTCATTTAAAGGTTTAAAGATTTCTTTATTTCTTTTTGCTTACAATATACAGTAATTATTATATGTATTTATGCCAACCTGAAATGAGGACAAGAAAGCTGCTTGCTTCATTCTGTTTTTGAAAGGGATCGATGCTTGGTTGATCTGTTTAACATAAAATATGTAGAAAGAACAAATCTTGCACTCTATATTATAGATTAGAACACGAACTTAAAAAATTTTTTTATTCTGCAGTTCAGGTTTTTCTGACAATACTTGGAACTAGTGCTCCGAACGAGTCGATTCGAGTCGAGTTAAATATTATAAAAATTTCCAAATCGATTCAGATCGACTCAGAAAAAGTATTGGCTCAGACTCGACTCGAATCGGTCAAGTCAAATCGAGTTAAGTACCTGAATCAAATTGAACTGGGTAATATATTGTATTTTTATTTAACGTTTAGCTTTTTCCCAAAACTGAGTAATTGTCTAACTGACAAGTGACAAAATACCCTTCAGTTAATCGAACCTGACCCTTTACCAACAAAGATTTTAGGCAGATTTGCCTTACGAAGTTATCTAGAAAAAATACGAAATTATGGACAACTTGTTTATGAGTGATAATAAACGAACGAAAAATAAAGGGACTACGAGCAGCTTAATTCCTAAATTGTCAGATGTTGTCAAACTGTTTAAACGAAAAAGTTAACAAGCTATTTTTATTTAGCTGTTCTTTTTTATCCCTGTCGTTTCTTTACTAAATTTATCCTCTTCTTTTTAGAGAATTCAGCGATCCTCTTTGGAGGGACCTTTTTTCTTTAAAATTTTTTATTTTATGAAATGTTAACTAACGATTTCATTTATAAAATTAAGGGAAATGCGCGTTGATGACGTACCAGTTAGAAAGAACAAGAAAAATTTCAACGTGTTGGAACTTCGGCTGATTTCGTTTAACGTTCATGGTTATTCATTGATGGGACTATATTCTGGTTATTTTTTGAACTCCAGGATATCAGGAATTCTTTGTATGATCAGTTGTACTCAAATCAACACGATATTTTCTTAGTGGTTATTCATAGATTTAGAATAATTTAATTGTTCGGTTCATGGATACATTATGTAGATTAGTTAGATAGAATTATGGTTTTTTGATTTTATTTTTATTTCTATTTGTAGTATCTGTGAAGATACAGCTTTTATTTAATTATTATTTATTGACATAAAAAAATAATTATTAACGATGAAATACTTGAATAATTTTGAAAATTAATCTTTTTACATTAAACTTGCATACAATTTATTACATTAATATATTTTTCGATTATAAAATTCAACCAATTAAACGGTTAATCACGTACGCAATACCTGTTATTCAGTAAATCACATATTACATTAATCCTGATTTTTCCACCACGATTTTAGACACATGCACGCCCTTATAGTTTCAGGTGAAAGGCTGCATCTTTTTTGCGTTACAAGATCGGTACCCTCAGAAAAAGCTCTTTCGATTGGCACACTGGTTGCTAATTCAAACATTAAACCAGTAAAATTAAGTTTTAATCGATAATATATTTTTTTAAACGTATTTATAAATTTACCAGGAATGGGGAGATAATCACGGGCCATTGCCGCCAAATGAGGATATTGGGGCTCATTCAACTATAAATAAATAATTTAAATTTAATAAATTATTAATTTCCTATAAAATTATATTTTATTGGCCATACCTTCCACCACTCCAATAAATTTGTTCCATTTGTACCTCCAGATACAATCGGACATCCAAGATATAAATCCAATTCATTTTCATTTGATAATCGTCATTTTTTGTATATGTGTTGAAAGAGATCATCATCGGAAGATGATACCTCATCATCTTGAACTACATCTAGTGTTGGTGCGTACTGTGCTTCATATAAATCATAAATGTTTTGTCGTGCTTCTAATATATATTCATCCTCCCAATTATTATCCTTATAGTAGGTAAGTTTCAACCGGGGATCGAGAACTAAAAAAATATAAATGTTAAAAAATAAGTAAATAAATTAACATAGAAACAAAAAAAAACAACATACTTGTAGAAATGTTATATACTAAAGCATCTGTGTGCTGATAATATTTTTTAAGTTTTTTCATAGCCTTCATTGCTGCTGTCTTTATAGCATCTTTTATATCACTATTTTGAAAATCCTCAATTTTGTCCATAAGCCAATTAAAAACAGGAACGGAGTTTTCGATTGTTGGAAAACGATTATGAGAAACATGTTTTGTAGCACGATCAAATATCTATAATATGTAAATCAATAAAAATAATTATTTTACAGATATATAGATGTGTTTTCGTATAATTCATAATATTCTTACATGTAATAATTGTTTTATTTCACCAAGCAGTTCCCATTCAGCATCTTCTAACTCCCATCGGCGTAAATCTTTATCTGCTGTTGCAGTGTTATCTAAAGCCTAAAGTGATTAACTGATTATTAATTAATAAAACAATTATAAATTAAAATTTTATTAATGATGGCAGATATTACTTCACGCAATTCACAACTCCGATTGATCATATTGTAGGTCGAGTTCCATCTTGTCCTTACATCAAGGACAAGTTCTTTATCAGGTAAGTTAGCTGCTTCACATTGGCGCGCAAATTTTTCTCGTCTTTGTGGAGATGCGAGAATCTTGACAACAAGTTTACAGAGCTTAGGAATGACATCAACTATTTCATTATTTTGATTCAAAATCTCATCCTCATTCTCAACATATCCAACTTTCAAGCTAGATAGTGCATCTTGTGCAGCAAGATTGATTATATGGGCCATGCACCTTACATGATTATTGTACGCGGTAAAATCGATACCTTTTTCCTGACAAGTTGTTTCTAATGTACTCATTAGGGTATCATTGTTTGTAGCATTGTCTGTAGTGCACGCTATAATCTAAATTTTGTATAATAAGAAATAATCAAAAGTTAATTAATAAAGTATAATCTTAAGCCAACCAATAATGAACAAAATACTTAATTCGTAATTCGCCGATCATGTGTAGATCATGCATATGAGCTGCATATAAAATTTTCGGGTTAATAAACTATAACTTTTTCTTATACATTATGAATCTCAAAAAACCCATAGTGTTTTTGTAAACCAAGAAAGTTAACTGTATCATAAGTTAATGATATTACACTCAAATAATATTTACACAAATAATAAAAATTTTTTTTTTTTAAAAAAAAGTTGTATTACATGTATTATAGCAATAATTATCAACATAATTATGGCGAAATGACGCGAACTTACAGTTACGTTAATTTCTAATGGAATAATTGAATCTCGCTTACACTATGGACCATTTTCACGAAATTGGTGGTTTATTCCAACAATAAAAAGTGATAATGATATAGAAATGATGTATCCTATTCATGTTGGCATGAAAACGCAGGTAGAAATAAATGGAAAAAAATTTATTATGCGCGTTTTAGAAGGAAATAAATTTGATATAATTCAACCTGGTTATACATGTCAATGTGATTCTAATTCCAGTGAAATTGAAGATAATCCAACCAACGCAATTACTTCTTTATATAGACAAATCTTCAATACTCAAACAAAAATTTCGGGTTCAATGGTTATGGGCTTTGATAAAGAATCAATATGTAATGAATTATTGCATAATATAGAATTCCGTCCTTATTCAATTAGTTTAGCAGATAAACTATCTATTATGATTTTTAGTTTAGGTGTTTCTAAAAAGGAAGGTTGGATGGGTTCTGGAGAAGGGTATATGGCCTCTTTTATTCACATTTTTAGAAAAGAGCGGTGTATATTTGTTCAAAAGTTTATAAAAAATAAATCTGTAGTAGAAGTATGGAAAAACAATATGAAAATGTCACAATTTGAAGGTAATTCACCAGTGGATGTTTGGCAAAAAATTGGAATTTTGGGGAAATATTGGGGTACGCAATTATTTGGACTTGAGCATGCATATACACAATCTGTATTGCAACGTTTGTATATTCCCAAATGTCAACCATCTCAATGGAATAATGAAGAACTAATGAATAGTTTATATGAATATCATCTTAAAAGATGAACTATTGTTGAAATAAATTGGTTACAATTGTTTAAACAATGGGATCATAGTGGAAGTATTATTGAAATAAATATAACTTTGACTAATTTGTATCCCAAAAATTATCAATTTAATGACCGTGAAATGCAAGCTTGGAGTGCTATACTTAAAGCCGCCGGCTGTACAGATATAACTCCTTTCAATAATGATGTTTCACCAGTAATTATATTTTTTTATTGGGTTTATTTCAATTACATCAAGTAAACTAATTATAATTTATACAAAACAATATAGTATAAATTTTGGACGCGATCTTTAGATCCTACAAATGATAAAAAAATTATGAAAGAACTTTTTCAACTTGGCTTTTTAAATCCATATCCATCAAGTGTTCAAAATCCATCACAAACATTTTGGGATTGTTTTACAAAAAGTTTAGCGCAAATTCAAAAAGGTTCTGATGGAATACGGCGAATTTTGTCTATTATTGCACATCAATTTTCTTACCGGGAGTTGCAAAACAAACTTGGGGTAATATGAAATTTTTTTTTTGCATATGTATTGTAAAGTATTTCTAAAACTAAATAAACTTGTTGGTATTAACCTAGGTTTCATCTACAACTATCAATGCAGCAAGAAAATATGCTACGCTCAATGGTCCAGGTTGTCGGCAGATTAATAAACCTATAGTTATACGTAGTCCACCTTTTACTAAAGAAATAGAAGACCAATTTGAAGCCTTCTTTTCAGATAAAGCAAATGTTAGTATGAGTTCATATAAGGTTGATCCAAAAACAAACCGTCCAATTCTTTACTTACTTGATCAAAAAGAATCAATGTGGAAAAGATTTTCAGAAATTTATCCCAATGGTATGAAAAGAACAGCATTTATGGCACAACTTGAAGATGGTCCATATAGATATCGTGAAGACTTAGGCGGATTATGTTCAATTTGTGCAGAATATGGATATGAAGTATTTGATGATTTAGCTAAAATTATAAGGTTACATATTGAAAATCTTTTGGTTCAAGTATGTAGTTTATATAATTTGTATTTTATCTGTATTTTCAATGATCAAACTATACATATATAATTATATACTATAACGAAAATTATAGAATAAATTATTACAAGATGTAGAACTAATTAAGCGTCACATGAAAAGAGAATATGTGCGTGAAATCAGTGTTGAAAGCAATGGCCATATTAAACATAATGAATGTATTGATCACTGTTTACCTTATGCCTTTGGTGAGTGTAAAAAGACACATAGTATCAGATGTTGTCAGTGTTCAAAACTTTATTCATTTTTTGATGAATTAGAATCAATTCTTCCAACTAAAGAAAAACAACTTCTAAATGATAAAAAAGAAAAATTACTTCATTACTTTGCACATCAAACACGAAAAGTATTTCTTAATGCACAAGTTCAAGCAAATTTATTAGAATTAGATGGTGATGGTGCTGTACTTATTGTTGATTATAAGATGCATATCTTATCAAAATCAGCGCGAGAATCAAAGTCTGAATTTTTTGGAAAAAAGGGCTGGACCCTACATTCTATATTAATGTATACCAAATCTGAAATTGATGAAAAACTAAGTGTAGCCGCGTTTGATCACTGGTCAGCAGATACAAGACAGGACGCATGGTTCACCGTGTCATCACTTCATGCAGTATTTGATGTTATGTCCAAAAAACCAAAATGGATTACATTAATTTCAGACAATGGGCCCCATTACCACAATAGTGAAATGATGCTTATAATGGCACATTGGAAAGATTGGTATGAAGTTGAAGTAAGAAAATGGATTTTTTTGGAGCCCGGAGAGGCAAAAACAGCAATAGACTCTCACCATGCACAGGTCAGATCTAATCAATGCATGGAATTATTAGCATTAGAAAAAATTATGATTGATCAATAATTTTATATAGATCGCGCATGCTATTAAAAGATATGTTAGGGTTGGATTTGAAATAAAAGAAGGCGTTGATATAGAAAATGCAATCAAAGATTTGTGTGGTACATCAGTAGGAGAACTAAATCCTAATCATGAAAAATCTGATAAAAAAATAAAAACATTGGTTGGGATATCTAATATGAATGAATGGAAATGGCCAATAGACGGACCATTTGTAGGTTTTATACAAGCACGCTCATTGCCAAACATAGGTAATTTTACTAATTCAAATAAAATGATCAAAACAGGAATGATAAAACCTTACCCCATATTTTTTATTAGGTGATTTTACCAATTATTCTCCCACACAAATACAAAAATTATCAAAGACAGAAATAATAAAACCTAATCCTACATTTTCTATGCCTTCTGTGCCAAAATCCTTATAGACCATACCAATGCCGAATTCTGGTTTATTTTCAGTTTTGTACATTACAATTATTCTGTATCAAATAATCACCAAATTATTTTTAGATACCAATTCTAAGCGTATACGAATATATACACCTGACGAAAATTCAGAACAAATTAGTAATAGAATTTTAGATGCAAGAAATATCCTTACGTAAGTAAATCCACTTACCATGTTTGATATTATTTATTTTATATTGAATTGCATAAAAAAGTATTATTTTGTAGTATGGATGCAGAATTTCAACTAGCACCTGGATGGGCATTAAAATCGAATCAAAAGTTTGGAAGAAGGGGCGGAACAAAAATGTCAAAAAGGATTATTACATTGTTGCAAGGTTTTTTTCATGCTGGTAATGCTGATAAAAGTGATCGATATTCGGCTAATGATATGTTATCAGAACTTATTCATATGGCAGATAATGGGGAGTTAGACTCTGAAATAATACCAAAAGTAGAAACAATTGAAAATTGGATTAGTAGATATTCTGCAGCTTGTAAACGTGAAATGGCAGCCTTAGCTTTAGAACGTCAAGAACAAACTCAACAATAATACATACATTTATAGTGTAAAAAACATTTTGAATAAAAAGTATATCAAATAAAAGTATATTGAATAAAAGTATGTCAAATAAAAGTCAAAACGTCTAAATTTATAAATATACTATATAAGAAAAAGCATAAAAGCTTATAAAAATGACTTTTGAAACATTTGCAATTGCAGATCTGTATATAGTGTCTCTACCGGAATCTGTAGATGCCCAAAGTAAAGCGTAAAATGTAACATAAAAACATTCCCTTTTTTTTGATATTTATAACACTCACTCATTTGTTATCAACACGTGTGATTTTCAGCAGGTTTGGATTATTCTAGAAAAAATTTTAATAAAGCTCTATTTCTAGTATTTGACGATCATTTATATATAAATAGTAAAAAGACCCCCAGAAATTATATATAGAAATACTATACATGATAGACGAATTACGAATTAATAGTTAATACTTTTGTGAGTATCTTCATGTCATCACAAATACATTGTACAA
>JADRCO010002237.1:0-14555 GCA_021464525.1 Rhizophagus sp. LPA8_4_AMF | reverse complement strand
TGATTTTCTTCCGCAGCCAAAATTAATTATCACCCACGTGACTATTTTAATGAAAATCGTCATTTAATCATCGATATAATTATGCAACTCCACGTTTTCAATTAACTATGTAAAGAGATAGGACGCAATTGTTGGAAAACCTCCATTACACGCACGTAAGTCGCTCGATTAAAATAGGGCATTCCGTTTCCAAATTTCTCAACAAAAAATATGTGAAAATGATTTGCTAGAATTATTAGATTTCTTTAAATAACAGATCAAAGACTATTAATAAGAAATATTTTATAAGCAATGTAAGCCCTGTTCATTTTCGGTCTGTCGTATTTTTCGGACGGACTTATGTACAAAAATTATCCAATAAAATTTTTTTATGAACTGCTTTATATAGAAATTTAGTTCGAATTCTTATATTGATAATTTTTTTCTTAAATGTCACGTAAACGCAAAGAATTACAGCAAGTAATAGAAGAAAAACTTATTGAAACCATATTATTAGAGTTAGATGAAGATAATACAGATTCCAACGATGAACAGGAAGATATGTCTGAAATATTTACTTCAGAACTTCGGACTTTTTGAATTTGTTGAGAAGACATAATTGAAAAAAATGCGTAAAAATGGTTTAACATATAATAAAATTGTTACCATATTTTACAATGTAAACATTTTTTTATGTTAAAAAAAAACTTCTTTTTTGTTTCTGTCGCGCTATTGAAATTGTATACAATAAATATGAAAACATTGATATCAACAAAAACACGTGAAGGGATGACGACTCAAGAAATTATCTAATTTTAGTTGGTTATTTTTGGCGTTCGACCAAAAAACCCCAAATAAATTGGGCTAAAGGTTCAGAAAATAATTGCATTGTACAAACTGATCAGCTCAATCAAAATAAACTTAAATCTGACCGAAAAATGCGATCGACCGGAAATGAACAGAGCCGTTTTATACGAAGGTGAAAATGAAAAGATGGTAAAAAAAAATATGAGGAGTATGATGGAAAATTGGACTGTGGATTCAATGATTATGAAAATCAAATCCCTGAATGATCAGCTTTTCGTATACAGTAAAGTGCATGCAGATAGCGCGTAAAACACGAGTATTTTTCGCTACGCTTTGAACAATTATTATTATCAGTTATTATTATTAGTATATAATTATGTTAACATCAGTAAATAATATGGATAAATTCTGAAGATTAATATTTATTTTATTGATTTGGTTTATTTTATCATATTATTAAGTTTGTCGCGGAAAAATGAAAATTTATTATTTAATAATCACTACGAATATACAAATGTAATTTTAAAATTGTACGGGGTGCTAAATAATGGTATGATGTGGCACGAAGTGCCACATCGGATCATTATTAAGCGCCCGTATATTATTATCCGGACCAGAATGACCATCATATTAATTAAACTTTTTTTATACTTTCATAAGCTTTGTATCAAATTAATATAACTAATTAGTTTTATAAAATCATAATTTCTATACGCAATTATAATACATTCAATTATATTAAACATGATGTGCAAAATATTGGTACAGCAAGTACAATGATGGTTCCTATAAGGCCGTATAATAATTCCTCATAATATTCTTTCTTATAATTGTATCACATGTAGGTATGGAAAGTGCTGGTCGACCTTTCCACTTCTCCAAAAAGGCTTCCAAACTTCTTGGAGAAAATCTAAAATTATTAAAAAATCTAATCTTTTCTAGATTTGTTTTCGATCTAATTAATATATCAAGTAAGTAAATATATTTTATTAATATAGCTATTACAAATTCTGATAACTTTTTGTGAAACTTGGGCTAAGTATCAAATTAGTAAACATAAATTTCTTTTTTAAAATCTAAAACAAGTTTTAACCTTATTTATATATTATTGGATGATTAAACTATATAATAGTCTAATAACGGCACGTAATGCCGCATTAGACTATTATATAGTTTAAATCATCCAATAATAATATTATCGGTTTGACGGGACTGTTCATGTAATTTTTATAATAAACTCCCGTTATTATCCAATAATTTTATTATTATGCTAATACATAGTAATATGAGATAACCGACCAAAATAACAATGTAAAAGCTGCATGAACTTATGAGGATAACTGATAATTGATTGATCAAAATTGTGCATATGGTTCTAACTAGTAGTATGTAAATAATAAGTTTATTTTTAAAGTAATTCATTAATTTTTTGAATAATAAATAATAAGATAATACCGTAAGATAATTTTTGTACGAATATAATTATTGTCTTTCAAATTAAAATTTTAAATAAAATCATATTATATTAAGTTATATTTAATTTCTTTCAAATTCCAAAGATCATGAACCATTAAAGAAAACCCAAAGATCAACTATAGAATTTTAATATTTTATTTACCTAATAAATTGCGTATATGATTTTGATGATTTCGATCCTTTTACCTCATTACTTAAATTCGTTAAATCATAAAAAGTAATCTCGCATTAAGACTTTCTCGGCCTGCATTATTAAAATAATATTGGCTGGAATTAAAAATGGATGATTATCTTTTCGTGATTTTAAAATTAGAAATTCCATTGATTTTTTATAAGACAATATGCCGTGTCACAATAAGAACCGTAATATTATTCTCTAGGTACAATACCTGTGAAATAATATTCATTAGTGAAATTTATCATTGGATTTGAACGAATAATATATATATAAAAAAACTTAACAAAAGACAAATTTAAACTAGGACAATTATTTTTGATTTATTAAATTTTAGGTCATGAATGAATACGCAAAAATTAAATTTTAAATTAGAAAAAATTCCTATCCTATTCATTATAATAATTTTCGCCTACTAAATTTTAAGTCATGAATGAATACGCAAAAATTAAATTTTAACTAGGATTAATTGCGCATTAGATCATTTATATTTATTTTCTCCGATAATTTTCATCTCTTTTTCGTCAAATTTCCTTTTTTTTTGTATTAACTAAATTTTAAGTCGTAAAGAATAATCCAATAAATCAATTTCAACAGCTCTGGCATCAACGATAAAATTCTCTTATCTTCTCACGTTAGAATTGTTTCAAAGATACAAATTTGTTGAATACAATTCAGTTTGTCATTATTGACTAAAGAATAAAATTTATTAATTGATAAACTATAATAAAATGAATTTTATCGTTATATTAGGAAACGGAATTGTGAGTCCGGAGCATTTACAGTCCTTCGCTTCGCTCCGGACAATCAATCTTTTGCATTCTTCTTCAACAACTTTCATCTCACTTTGTTTTAGAACTCCCATTATATTTTAATCAAATACTTTTATAATTAAATGTTTATAAATTGAATGTTTGTGATTCTAACGTTACCGACAAGACAAATGTTTTGCCGATGACCATCTCACTGACAAGAGAATTTAGGATTAGAGAGAATTAGGGTTAGGATTAGGGTTAGGATAGGGATAGCGAGGATAAGTGGATTAGGAAGGATATCAGTGAAATGATTGTCGGTGAAATGAACCAGGCCATTAAAAAGAAAATTGTTAAAAGAAGATTGTTTGAACAATTCAATATTCAAACATTTCGTTTGCGAATAATAAAAGAGTGTAAAAATAGTTGGTTAAAAGAAATTGTTCTGATGAGCTTGGTTTTAAACGAGACAATTCAATATTCAAACATCTGAATCATTGAACATTCATTTATGTGCGATTTATTTATTACGAGCAATAGTAAATCATATATGATTTTATAACTATTGCTCGACATTTCTAATTTTAATTTATAAATTAATGAATTCTTTTGGAGATTTACGATTGGATTAAGGGAAGTAATAGGAATTAAATAATAAATTAAGGATGAGTAATAGAAATGAATATGTACATATTTTAATTTAATTTTTGATTCTTTTTGGGTTCTTTTTTTGTGAAAAAAATATTGAAATATTTTTGGCATTTCTCTAGGAATTTTCAGAGCCTTTTTATAAGGAAAGAAATATTTAACAATCATACGGTTCTATTTTGGGCGTGAAATAGAACAAAATTATTAACAATAGATTAAATGATTATTTCTTTGAACGGAACAATTACTTCAAATACAGTTTAATCATAAACGCGTCAGACGTCAAGTACGTTATTACATAAGATTTAGTTATTTGAAATTATGTTATTAAATAAATACGTCATTGCTTTTGTTACCCCGGTCGCCGGCTAAATGTCTTTAATAAAAGAAAAAAAAAGAAAATGATGCAATAATATATTACGCATTTTTTTTTCACAAAGAAAAAAAAATTATAAAGCTTTAATAGGCAAATTTATCTTACGTGATATAATCAAAATTTATTTATATAAGAGTACATATCCGTGATTACTTACTTGCGATTCTTAAAATCTTCAATTTGAATTATAAAAAATCTGTGATATTCAATTTCATCCATACATGATTTTGAACTGCGGCAGTCGTAAAATAACTATAAATAATCGTGATTATAAAGAAAAGTCACATTATTGTATCACAAATATATATCATCGTTATTGTATATCATTATGATCATCAATACAAATTATCGAAATTTATAGTACTAAGATAAAAATAAAAGAAGAAAAGTTCAAATTGTGTGATAAATTTTTAAATTATTTTTCCATTTTTTTGAGAAAAAAAAAATAAAAGAATAAATTATCTAAATATGTTAATTTATTGAATACTTTTCTTTGATAAAATGCCCCATTTGGGTTCTTTATTTTTTATTTAAAAAAAGAATTTTATCTAAATAAAACCACAGAAGATGACATATGACCAATTCTGAAACGCCAACATACATCGGAGTACTTAAAAGTGGAATATTTTTTTTTAGAATTATCATTTAAAACCTGTTAGAAACAAGCAAAATTGATTTAACCTACTAAAGATTTAAATGCATATATATATATTTTTTTATTGTATAAAATTCATTGTAAAATTATTATTTATTTGGTTATACGTTTATTTTTATGTTTCGCATATGTTTGCACCAATGATTCCATAATTAGATTAAAATAAGCAACCTATTTTTATACACGAATAATTTTTTTTAAATCATTTTTAATTGTTCCTTTTACAGAATTTCATATCTTAAAAAGTCTCATGAAATACGCCCTCGATGATCACATTGTTATACAACAATTTTTGCGTAATTCATTTAGATACCTAGAATAGCCTTAAGGAAATTCCTTTCCATCCACTGTTTAAACGCGAAAAAGGAAATAATGTTTGGCCAAGATTATACACGTTCGGCCAAGGATCTGCAATTTTTTTTAAGGCATTATAAACAATACTATCTATGAATTTGGAAATTAATTCCGACAACCTTAAAAAAACGTGTTAATTCCAGTGATACAATAATAAATAACTAGGCATGCAGTTAATCAAATGATTAAGATAATTTTATGAAAGGACTTATCGTACATCAATAAGATTTATAAAATTTGGTTTGTACCATTTCCAAATACACATACAATCATGTCACCGATCAATAATTTATTATTGATCTGATATCTGATTGATAAAAATTATTTTAGAATCCTCAAAGCTCACTTAACTAAAGTTATTGAACAAAGTGATTATGCCATTATGCATATCACAAAGTAGGAATGGAACCAATTGATTACTTGGTGTCATAGTTACGAATGTTTATATATTTTTAATATTAAAAAATGTATAACTAAAATTGAATAAATCGATACTTTTTTAAAAAATTTAATAAAAATCAAATAAAATATAATTAAATACGAGAAAGTTATAAAAAATTCAAACGTGTAATAAATTTGATAAAAATTATCATGTAGATACGAATTATTGTAGAGAAAAGTATTTATTATATTAATTTGTTAATTTGTTAGTGTTTGAGAACATGATTTTTTGAAACATATATATGATCAGCTAAGCGACGATTAATACATGATTGATTGATTGCGGAATATTGAAATTATTGACCTTTATACTTCATGCTGATGACAGGTTAAAATAATTTTGTAATATGGATAGTACATACAATAAAACATTACTAACCGTATGTTGTTGTTCCTTCCATTAATTTATTTTTTTCTTTTTACTTTTTCATTTAGTGCTTCATTTATTTAAGATTTGAAGGCTGCACCTCAATTTATCGAGTTTCGCATATAAAACGTGCAGTTAATCATATCTTTTTTTTAAAAAATTTTTTACTAGTGAAAAATATAAACTTGAGAATCAAACATTACTTTAAAAACATCAGACGCGAAGATACAATATCATATCAATACTATTTCATCTCAAATTAATTCATTTAATACAATCACAAAATTGTGAGCGTTCATATATACATGCATAATTAATTACATTGTTAGAAAATAAATCTCAATACATGATTTTTTTTTTTAAAACTTAAATGAAACTTTTTTCTTTCTCATGGTCTCACCCTTCCCCTCCCCTGCCTTTTTTCTTTTCCTCTTCTCTCTCTTTAATAAAATCCTCGATATTTATTTTTTTTAGGCGGTTTCCTGACACGCAGATTTTCTGTGTTTTTTTTTTTTAATTTTTTTATTTTAACGAAACGTTTACTAACGTTTCTTTTTTTTACTTTTTTTCTTTAGACGGTCGGTAGGAATGGTAATCGGCTCATGGCTTAATTTCGGTTTGTCATCGGTCAAATAAATAAAAATATGCGCCAAATTTAAAACATGTAGAACATGCCTCCTGATGGATTGGTTCGTTTTTAACAAGTAAGGACTCGGTGTATGGCTGGGTGATGGATGCTAGTGTAGACAACTTTGACTCTTGTAGTTTAATATAGGTCTTCGTTTTGTATTCCTCCTTATCTTACATAAATAAATAAATAAATAAATAAAATAAAACATGTAGAACATGTGATGACGATCAATTAAATAAAAAATTTTGATTGGTCTTGACAATAATTAGTCCGTGATCGACAGTTTGGAAGATCGATTTTAAAAGTCATTAAAATAACTTCCGACTTATAAAGTTTCTTTTTTTTATTATCCTGAAGGAATAAAGTATTCCTTTATTTATAAGAGAATTTTCAACTCAAATAAATTCACAATTCACTAGTCGATCCCCATCCCTAAGTTGGTCGGGCCTTTGGACGCAAGATTTTTAACAGTTAGTTTCTTAGGTTTCCTTAGCACTCAGCTTTTCGATAAGTTATATTTCATATTCTTTTTTTTTATTTTAATGAAACGTCAAATAACGTTTCATTTTTTTTCCTTTTTTTAGGTTGGATGCGTGTGATTTTTAAACGGTTGGTTTCTTTTTCTTTTTTAGATTTTTTCAGATTTCCTTGGCACGCGTCTTTTTGGTAAATTAAGATTATTATTATTTAACTTTTTTTTCATTTTAACGAAATGAAACGTTAACCTATTCGTTTATATTTTCTTTTTTTTAGATGGTCGGGTCTTTTCCTTTTAGGTTCTTTCACGCAGCTTCTCGGAAAATTATTAAAACTTATTTTTAATTTTTTTTATTTTAGCAAAATATTAACTAACGTTTCAAATGTTTCTCTTTTAGATGTCCGGGCTTTTGGGCAAGGTGTGATTTTGGTGGGAACTATTTTTGATGGAATATATGGGAATTATATCACTATTGACATATAATGAGTCAAAATGAAAATTTGATGGATACAGAAGAGCGGATACAATTACGAAAAAGAAAGTATTTGTAAGTGGTTAATAGTTTAATCAAATTATCATCTCCCTTTGATTCTGGACAACTAAAACTATCACGAAAAAAAATTTAGAAATATTTGCTAATGTTTCTACTTTCTTTTGTAGGCTATGAGTCCGAAACACCTGGAAACGTCAGAATTGTAAGTTTCGTGATGGTGCGTGATGAATTTTTTAATTTAATTAGAAACTTTTGTTAACATTTCTTCTTTTGTAGATTTTGGATTTTGGACACTGGATTGTAAATTTCACAATACTCCATAATAGAAATCATCCAAAAGGTGCGGAAGAAGCAGGTTGAGCAAAAGGTTTAAAGTTGATTCCCACAGAAGAAGCTTCAACAATAATGCGGACTGCCTGTGGAAGACCCAATCACTTTTAAGAGGTGAATAAAAGGATTCCGTTATTTTGCCTTATTTTATTTTATTAACAAGTTTATACAAATGTTTAAAGAATATTTTATTTCTATTATTTTTATAAGTTTTGTTTATTTTTCATTTCATATCTCGATATTTTATATATTTGTATCAAATTAAAGATCAAATAAAATCCCATCATGTAGTGATAACTTGTATTATATTAATAATATTGATTATGAGATCATTTTTATTGGTTAATGGTCTTTTTATGATTACGATACTGAAAAAACAATCGGAAAAATATTTTGATCCATACTTTAATGATAAGTGTTAATAATCCATAGATATACTCCTTACGATGTGATAAATAAATGTCAAAAGTTATACTATATCATTTGTTGCTTACCTATTAAACATATAGGATGCTACAATGTTTATTAAAAAAATTAAACAGACAATTAATTAGATAAATTTAAAAGGTAATATTGCGATAATACTCAACCAAATTTGATGTTCTATTTTTTTTAATTTATTTGTTAAAACATAATATATTTATTGAAAAATTTAATTACACTTTAATTATTCAATTAAATGAAAAAAAAAAATACAAAAAGAAAATAAAAAAGGTTTAATTTAATGACAAAATATATTAAGAACATACTAAGAGAAATATTCTTCATAATAAATTATATTCATGTCAACAGGATGGAATTTCTATTTGTAATATATGGTCGGTTATTTCACGTAAATAAAATAGTTACACAAAATACATAACCTAAAGAGGAGAGTTTATTTTAGAATATGAAATATTTAAGAATAATATATATTTGAGATATCTTTATTCATTTGTAATATTTTTACCCTTTGTAGCTCCGGCTTTACTACTCCAAATGTGACCTCAGCACCCGCGCTTTCTTCGGACTCCGTATCACTAAATGACCCGCCTCGTGCGTGTAGTTTTGCTCTATTGGTAACTAAATGTGCATAATACACTGGCGGTACCTATTTAAATATAAGACAATTATTATTATTACTGCATACAATAATAATAAATGCAATTTAAAATCTTACCAAAGATACCGAACGCGTACATCGCGCGTATGCATAACAGAGATTATATGTCAATGTTTGTAACCTAAATTATTAAATACATAAATTAGTTACTATATTAAATTTACTAAATTAAATTAAATTAACTTACATATCTGGATTAAAACCGTTATCATCATATAGAACGTAATAGTGAGCTGGCCGGGACGTCCCTAATAATCCAGCGTGACTTTGCAGATCTATTAATGATTTAAATTCATTGAGAAATGTTACAAGTTGTATATATTAATGTAAATTAAATTACTTACAAAAGTCGAATTCAAACGGATGAGTTATAACTGTTTCGATCACTGTTCCAGGAAGACTATTTCCTGATCGATCGGTATTATGTCTCTCTATTGGGAAAATGCGTGTGTGGTGCCTCTTCTGTACCACAACAAACGTGATCGTAGGTTTATAATTAACGTCAAGAGCATGGCAAGCGGCTGAAATAATTAAAAGTTAGCAAAATAAATCAATCAAATTAGCGAAAAGTATGAATACGTAATAAGTACCTTTAATTGCGGCTATTTCAATAGTTATTATGTGTTCGAACTGGCTTTCAGAAATTCCGTCTCGATAAAATAATATTCTTTCGGGTTTTCGCCCACTAGTTTGATAGAACGCTTTTAATAGCTCTTTCACCATATTTGCTAAATCGGCGATGATTTCGGTACGTCCTCTTTGAATTCTGATCGATGCAGCATAACGGGATGCTTTAGCGTCCACAGAGCCAGTAACTGCAGCGATAGATGGTCGTTCGTCGCTGCCTAAAAAGAGATGCGAGAAACAAAATATTAAAAATAATTTTGAGGAAAAAAAAATAAATAAAAAAAATTTACCAGGTCCAGGTGCAGGGTGAGTAACGTCTGCGCCAATCAAAATGGTGGGCCTATCAGATATGAATGGAATTTGTGTGGGATCAATAAACGAATTCATTCCGCCGAGTTTCATATTAATCTTTAGGCAAACGTTCGCACAATATTGCTTTTTAGTCTGCCTTATGAATTTATTCTGGACACACTGAGTCGCAACACCAATAACAGTGTCGCTCACACGTTTTATTTCGGCGTATAATGGTTTTCCCGTGTTAGGAAGAATACAAAGAATTAGTTGTGGTTGGGCCTTGGCATTATTGCCAGCCTTCAGCCATGCTTGTTTTAACGATTCTTCAATATTTCCTTGAGGATTCGCATGTAAAATTGGTGGATTTTTATTTGGAATATTCTGTAATTATATAATAATTAGAAACTATAAAAGAATGATTCATAAAAAATGTGTTTATATTGATTAGCTCACCATTCCTGTATCTTGACATGTGTTAACTAATTCTCTCACGAACGCAGTAATAGCACGTTCGGGTAAATCGGTAGGGTTTAAAAAAGCCAAAACACACCAAGAGCCAAGGGTGGCTCCAGTTGCAACTTTTTTATCCCTTAAGTTCCATACTCCACCTTCCGGCCGGATACGATTCACTCTTGATGTCGGGTGATAATAAATTGTCGGGGTGGGAAGTACCCTTGCATCCACCTGTTCGCGTTATTGAAGATAAAATTATAATCAAAGTATAATTTTTTCCGATATCGCAATAATACATATTTCAAACCTACCACGGCCATTTCATTAGATACTCTTACTCCGAATTGTTGCATGTATTCATCATTTCGATAATTTAATATATTGATCCCACTTCGGATCTTATTTGCACGAACGATCGGATTCTGACGAGTAAATTCCAACATCCCGTCCACTTGTTTGTTAACTAATTTTCTCATAATTCGCTGACCCTGTTATACAAAATATTTGTTTTTGTTTAGAAAATAAATTATTATAATTATATGATATTGCTAGATGTATCATATACGTAATTTACCGGGATCACGGTACAGACTTCAAGGGGAAAGTAAACGTTCCTTCTTACAATAACGCAAGGAAGGAAAGGATAAATTAAACGCATATTGTATGTGTTTTGGAAATAGGTTGTTACATCGATGGTAATACCATCTTTTTCAAATATAGTACTCGATGCGTTCGTTGATGTTAACCTTTCGATCTTGGAATTTTTTCGAGTTTCGTTTCTATGGATAATATTTATTTTGAGGTTTTTTATAATTCTCTCAACCGTTTGATGGGCCCTTTCAGAAAGGCCCCTACGTAGCTCGTCAGAAGATCCAAGTTCCAATATTTTTGTAACTATTTGGATAAGTGGACCACCTTCATAGAAAGCGGTTGCACTTAAGTCAATGTTTATCATCATTTTTCCTCTTGTGGGACGAGCGGATTGATAATAGCCTTGCCATACTTCAGCTCCTCTGGTAATAGAACGGGCTCCCTCTGGGGTAAAGAATGATCTACCCACAGTAGCATGTACAGTAGAAACCTTGTGACCGATTATTACGTCCAGCGCCATTATTGCTTATTACATAAATGATTATAAACTATTATGAGATTCATTTTATTAAAAAGAAAAAAACTAAGAAATAACAAAAACTTACCCTTTTGGCAATTGTTGGTCATGCTACTTCTTGCATTTAAAAATTGAAACAATTCTTCCATAACAATATCTTGCCCAACTCTTTTTATTCTGATTTTAAATTCCCGTGGTGGACTATTCTCCACGGTTTTTCTTTCTTCTAGTGTCACCTAATTTGTTAAATATAATTTATTATACTCGTTTTTTTAATTTCGAAAACCAAAAAAAGTAAAAATAAAAAATAAAGATACTTACGTTGAAGGTGGCGGCGTCCCCAAAAGGCAATAATTTGTGGGCGAACATATTTTTTTTTCCTACAAACAATTTGCTATTGGTTAGTATTCATTTTCATCCTTTAAATACAAGCATATATTTAGATATTATATAGCATTAATAATTTATAAATAAAAAAGAAAATATAAAATACAGTTTTTGAAGTAATATTTCGCTTCGTTTTATTCAGTATTGGGTATATTTGTATCATATATATATATATATTTTGTTATTGAATACGTACGATCGAAAACTGGCCTTGCGTTTCCAAGGGCTTCCCTGTATTGATTCACAAAACTTTCAAATATTTTCATATTTAATCGCGGAGGGACCTCAGGCGTGATAGATACATCGTAATGTATAATATTGTTTTCCGGCATTGTAATTACTTCAAAAAAGTTTGTTCGAACTTTAATCGATTTTCCTTCACGACCAACACCTGGTCTTTTCACATACGGTGTAATTTCCATGATTGATGAAGAGAATAAAAAAAAAAAAAAATATTTTTATGATTTGGAAAAAAGTAAAATTAATATTAAAAAGAGATAGAAATTTAGGTGGTGTGAAAAAAAGAAAATTTATTTTTTTATTTTATTTTTTTTTTTTTGGTAGACGGGGACAAAAAATGGATATTTATAATAACTTTGGGTTTTTGTTGATAAAAAGAACGAGAGATTGATTATAAGTTGTTACAGTGTTGTTTACTTGAAAATTTATATTTATGTATAATATATTTTACTATGCAAGTTTATTCCGGAGTACCGGAGTTATTTTTGCGTATCATGAAAAACATTGTATTGTTTCTAATTTGGTAAAGTCTTTTACAAAAATAGTCAATAGCAGGATAATGGACATTTATTACGTAATTTCTAGGGGGTGCGGGGTATACTTGCCGATGGGGATTGGGAGAATCCCAATCCCATATCCCACTTATCCCATTTGTCATAATCACATTTCAATCCCATATCCCATATCCCATTAGTCTTATATGTGCATGCTGTGTAACCTTATTCCATTGGTCAATCTATCACGTGATATTACACTATAAAATGGAAATTTGGTTTCTCAATTATTCCAAAAAAGGAAATTATTACGTCAATCATTTAATTCCGGCCAGAATTACAGCTCTGGTATTTATTCCATATCATATATTCCCCTAATTTTAAGAATCTACTGAATTGGATTTTAATAAAAATTTATATTGTTAGATTCATCTCAATGAGAGGAATTCAATGATAGTAAAATCACATTTCTAGCATTAATACTGATCAAATTATCATAAAAATATTTTTTTTTTTTATTATAAAAATATATTTTTGCATTACAAATTATAAACTTTTTATGTTTATTTGTTATCTATTAAATATTATCTATAAAAATAATAAAAATTTTATTTATAAATAATAAGATAATGAATAATAAAAATAAAAACTAATTAAATTGGTTTATCAAACCTATTTATTAATTCAACAATATCAAAATTTAAAGTTTCCATGATTCATTATATTTACTTCATCTTCTTTTTCATCCTCTTTATTATTATTTAATGAACTTGTTGGTGAATGAATAAAATTTGTAGCTTCTAGTTCTTGATTATTTATTTCTTCTAAATCTACAGTTTCTTCATTAATATTTTCAAAATTAACAATTAATTGATTAAGGTACCTCAAAAATTGATTAATTGCTGATCTGTCTAAAATCGGCACTGTATTACTAATAAAATTCAGGGCTAAATCTGCTGATTTTGCGCTAGAACATGAACTTTAAAAAGGATATTTCATAAACAGCACATTAATCATAAATAAAAGTCACATAATAAACTGAAAAAATACTCAAAAAAGAATTTGTAAAAAAAAATTATATGTTCATATGCAAAATATTGAGTTTACTATGCACGCGTATCAGATTTACACCTTAAAATATAAGAAATTTCAATATTTTATTTTGCTATATTATGTTATTTGCATTATGAATATATATTTTTTTAGCTTTCTAAGCTTTTTTAAAGACTCTTTTTAAATATTTTTCTTTATAGAACTAGTAAAAAGTTGAAGGGTACCCTTATTTCACTAGTCAAAATAAGGCAATTCAGTCATATGACAATTTGGCCAAAATTCGGCTAATTTACCAAAAATCAGACGAAATTCTGATCATCTGATTTGTAGCAGATCAGGATTTGGCAATTATAATAACATTCAGAAATTCTAAGCCGCAGTCAATTTTTTGGGCTTATTATTAATTAGTCTATTCCAAATTTAGACTTATTGAAATAGTTTAAACTAAACTGGAAACTTGATTTACTTTTTTTTTACTTTTTTCATTTTTTAACAAAATGTTTATCAACGTTTCAAAAATTTAATTTTTAGATTTTTTAAAATTTATTTTTTCATTTTAAACGAAATATTTCTAAACGTTTTGATTTTTTTTATTTTTACTTTCTAAACGAAACATTTTTAAACGTTTTATTTTTTTATGTTTAATTTTTTATCAAAACGTTTTTTAACGTTTCTTTTTTTAAAAATTTTTTATCAGAACATACATTTTATTAACGTTCTGATGTATTATTATTTTTTTATTGAAACATTTTTAATGTTTCTATTGTTTTTTAAAAAAAATTTCTTTTACCAAAATGTTTTTTAACGTTTTGAAATTTTTTTATTAATTTTCCTT